>PVHY01004322.1:0-95584 GCA_004024945.1 Uropsilus gracilis
ATACAGGAACCAACAAAGTTCATTTACTCAGGCTTAGATCACAGCCACTCCAAAAACATCCAAGTCAAAATAGATGTGACAAACTCCAACATGGAGTTGAAATCTCCAAACTCTTTAGACTCTTCAGTGTACAAACTCAGTTTATGCATGCTAAAGCCATGAGTTCACCAGCCTGGGCCCTAGGCCATGGGCCCAGGCTCCATTGGCCATGTGGTAAGCTCAAACCCTCCTTCCAAAATAGCTGAATCCCTTTCCCTCCTAAGGCCTTTTTATATCATCTTTCTTGTTTCCTGCTTCTTCTTAGGGGGAATCTTATCAATCATTTTGTGGCAAAAACTTATTTCCTTCCTCCTCCCCTTCACAAAAGAAACTATGAGGAATTCTAATCTTGAAATTTACAAATCTAAAGCAACATGGAAGTAACTAGTAGCCCCCCCCGTTTTTTTTTATTTGGTATATCAATGTATGGCATCAGCTAAGTTAATGGCAAATATTAATTATAAAGCAACAGGGAAGTAACACCTGGGTTTATGGTTTTTTTTTTTTTTTTTTGCTATTATTGCTATGTTAATGGTAGGTACATTCTAACAATAATACATATTGCACTTTAATTTTAGAAATAAATATTTTTATTTAAAATAACTGCTCTAGATACCATACATCAACTTGCAGGAGATCCTGCTGCTTTTTCAGATGAGTATTACTGCAGTACATAGACTAAGTTACTAAAATGGAACTTTTTCTGTCTCAATTTCAGCTAAGATGTCAGAAAGTCAAAAATGACAAAATAATAGGTGGTGAAAATTTTCACGTTTTAAATTAAGGTGGTAGGCATCTTCACAGCATTTATAAAAGGCATGGAGCTTTTTATGAAACCATAAACCAAAGGCTCACCTACAAAAGAGTTAATTCTGAAAATTTTCAAAAAGGCAATTTATTAAGAAAGATATGTATAGGGATTCCATGACATTTTACCTTTCCACCACTGATCATTTCTACACTTAATTTTAGAGTTGCATGAAGAATATTTCTTTTTCTTAGCTTTAGATATCATGCTTACAATAACTGCAGAACGCTAATCCCTTAAACCAAGATTTAGAACAACTTTTACAGTCCTCTCCGGGATTCACATTTTTATTATTATGATTCATTGGATTAAGAAAGGGGGATAGGTAAGGTAAGAAGAAATGATACAGATATTCCCATGTTTCTCTTTTCCAAATTCAAACAAGATTTAGATAAGATTATTTGTTATAGAAAAATTTGATAAGACATTAACCTATTTTGACATAGAGCCAAACATAATTCTTTCTTGCCAATATGATAAAAGAAGTAAAAGATATGTCGCCAGTTTAATAAAACATTTCCAGTTACTTGTGCCAGTTACTTGTGCTCTTACTGGATGGCTTTAGCTTTTCTATTTTCTCTTTGTAACATAATGCATGACTTTGCAATATGGGGAAATTGTTTGCATAAATTAAAATATGTGGTTGAAATATTTGGTTTTAAATTTCTTTTGCTAAATATACATACTTATATCTTTAAATAGGTGAGACCTATCTACCAGAAGACAAAAAGACTCACTCTTCAGAAAATGGTCAGCCATCTTTGTAAATAAGAAAGTTAACTATTTGTAAGCTTTAATGGAAATCATTGGTATAAATAAATAGGCGTACTAAAATAGCTTACTATATAAGGAAAAAGGATGTTATTTTCCCATCACACTGACTGATTTATGCAGAAGCTAAACATAAATGTAGAGATCAATGTAATTTATTTCCACTGCATTGTTTGAATTTATGTCTCCAAGTAATAGGCAATCAAATGAATTCAAAATTAAGAATTTTTCTCATGCATTTCAAAGTACTAAATTAGATTAACTTTGTTATTTAGAATAGTTATTTTCAAAACTATCTTAATGAAATTATCTTTGTTTTTAGAAAAAAAAATTTTTTGTCAGTATTTTGACTTTAGCAAATTCTCCCCAAAGACAAAAAATCATGGGGATGAAATTGCTACTTGAATTCCTTTAAAAATATATAGGAATACAGACCAAAATTTCTTTCAGAATTAGTAAGTACTGTCTTCCTGGGGTTCAGTCCACTAGATTATGATAAAGAGAAGAATAGCAGCTCACTTTCTGATCAACAATAGGCAAGTTTGTGATAAATATCCCCAAGGAATGTTATGAACCACATAGGAAAGATAGTGTCTTGGATTGGTGGGTAAATAGAAAGAATTAGAAGCCTGTGGAACAAGACAGGAAGCAGTGAGCTGACCTGCCAACTCCTTCTTATTACTTCCCACTGAGGTTATACAAATGACAGACAGGGAAGATAATATTCAGACAATTCTGCAACCTCTGACTACATGGTAGGATATACAATGTCTATACAGAGACTTTGAATGTGAGAACTCTAGCATCCCCATCTAGGGATCTGAAATAATGTCATTTAGTGACATACTCTAACATCTTCCCACTCTCCCTCCCCTACGTCCCCCCCCCAGCTCCACATGACATAGTCAGTATTCTGGATGGAGTTTGACAACTATGTAATTCTACAAAATGATGATGACCTGAGAAATATGACTTTTTTGCTAGGGAATCCTGTGACCCCAATCTGTTTGTTACTGATGGTCTAAGGAATATATATAAAATGCAAATGCCTTTTTATAATTTTACTTTATTAGAAGAGGAATCTATCAATGTAAATAGAATGTGAAAATGTTATCAATATATCATTTATGTCATTAAATTTTGGAATATTAATAGGAAGGTTGACCTTTTAAAAGAACTACATTTGCCTTCTAAATAAACGAATAAATTTATTACTTGAAGTTTTAGAACTCCATGGTATAACTTCAAAAGAAAAAAAAAAGAATGACAAAGATGTCTGCACAGTCTTTACTGTTAAGATGTGAGATGTAGATGACTTAGTGTCTTGCCACTTAGTTGAGTTCTTTCTTCCCTTGATTTCCAGGTCTGCTCTACTTTTCTGTTCGATTTCTTCCACAGTGACTTCAGTGCAAAAATATAGGAAAAGATTAGAGGAGAATATGGAAGCAGAAATTAGACATAGAGATTGGGGAGTGATGAAATAAAAGATTCTAAGACAGGTAATGAGAAGAAGAAATACTTTGAAGAGGCATCATTCTCTCTATCTGGAAGCATTTTTTCATCAACAAACTAAATGTTCTAACTGGCCTCTTCAGTTTACCAGATTAAACTCTGTTGGGATGCTGCTCCAGCTGGATGTCAGAATATCATTTATTCCTTTATTTTCTAAGTTTTCAGTCTAACTAATTCCTTGATTATTTTCCTATATGGATAGTTTTCCAGTGTGGACTCTCCAAATATTTTTTATTGAGACTCTTACACTTCAGATTATCTATTATAAATTTAAATGTTACAATATCTTAGCAAGAAAGTCTGTCAAAAGTTAGGTTAAGCAAAATGGGATCTTTGTGTGTGTGTGTGTGTGTGTGTGTGTGTGTGTGTGTGTGCTTATCAACAAGGAGAAAATAATGATACTTTAAAGAAGGCATTTGAGTCAAACTAGGAGTCAGACCCCTAGATTTGGTATCAAGTTTACCATCTTAAAAAATGTGATTTTCTGAAATGGAACCAATAGTCTTTACTACCTTTTTTTAACTTTATGGTCATTGTGAAGTCAATCACTGGTAAGTACTAATCAGTTCACCTGAAGTGTTCAATTGATAAACTATTATCAACCAGAGGGAGTAACTCTGATAAAAAGCGTTGAGATGCTTTCACTCTTCACTCATAATTTCCACCATAGCTTTTGTAAGGTTTTACGTATCACATCTGTGAGCGCCTTTGATCTAGGCAAAATAGAAGCTGTAGTGGATGACAGAATCAGCAGTAAAATAATTTGGCATTTGGAGACTTGACAATATCTAAAAATTAAAATTTAATATTTACAAAAATAGTACGATCTTAATCATGGTTAAAAATCCAGTTGCTTAAATACAACCTAGAAGGGAATGGGAAGAAAGGGGCTTATAGTTCACAGTGTGCAAATCAAATGTAAGGATAAAAGTCAACACAAGTAGGTGGCAGCCTAGGAAGCCAAGGTCGGAGCCAGGCATCACTTCGAATCCCACTGGGGGCAAGTAGCGAGACCTAGTCCCCAAAACATAGCTGGGCGTGGTGGCGCATGCCTGTAATCACAGCTACCTGGGAAACTGAGGCTGGGGATTGCTTGAGTCTTTGGTACCCCGGACATCATGAGCCTGCGGTTCCATGGACAAAAAAAAAAAAGTCAACACAAACCTAACAGAAAGCAGTGTGGTGACATAAGTGTTAGAAAAATCACCACAACTTGGGTTGCATTAATATTCTTTCTAAGTAAATGATACATATCTCCTCATTTGTGTTTGAATGCTACACATGAGCTATTTCTCATGCAAAGGAAACAAATTATGATAAGGTAGGATGTAAGCTATGTTGCATAAACAAGGGTAGTAGAAAATAGAAATGTTAGCCCTTGAGAAAAGAAAGAGGAAACTTGAGAGAAAAAGGGAATTCTTTTCAAATAAGTAAGTGATCTACTGGTCAATTGAAGAATTAATTGTGGACGTGAATCTGAATATGAACCACCAGAGGAATTGAAAATAAATTTGAATCACTATATGGATGTGATTTATTACTTTTTAATGGGAAGGTTTAAGAGAATAGAATTAATAGATATTTAAAATAGAAACTATAAAACTGAAAAAAGTTGAAAGGAAAAAGAATTTCATACAATCCCAAGATGTGAAAACTTTGTTTGCAGGAAACAGATAAATAAAAGCTTTTTACTATATTTATCCTCCTGATTAAGCATCTTCAAATTAATTATTTCTGGTACACTGCTTATTGAATTTGAGAGCAAATGAGAAGATATATTCTAACAATCAGGAAAAAAGAACAAAAATTACGGGAGAGTCTGAGAACACCTACAACAAGAGACTACTCTTTATGAACCTGACCAGCTTACTTTAATGGGGTGAGAATTATTTTGTTCCTGAACATCAGGAAAACTATAATTATTGTTCTTCAGTCTCATAAAATAAATGAAAACACAATTTTATTTTATCTAAAGGTTAATAATGGAATATATCCTGGATAAAATATAATTTAGAGTAGAAAATTGAAATTGTGTTAAGAGCATATGTTTTCCTAGTTTAAATAAATATTATGATTATTTAAATGGAATCCCTCCCAGCTAATTATTAACTGAAAGTACATCATGTAAAGCTCTTATTGCTTCAATTCTCTGTATCCACCCCTCAAGCCTGCTAATTTGTCAGCTGAACATGATTTCTGTCAGTAATTTACCAGAATCCTTTTCCAGGCATGATTAACAAGTCAATGTTCATAAATGCTGAACTCACACTTTTAGTTGCCATTTCTATTCTCAATAGATTCTTTTTTCTTTGTGACAAAACCAGGAATCATTCAGTGAAAGGTTTCCTGTTTTTTGTCATTTTACACCCATTATCTTGTTCCATTGTTATCTTGACATGTTCCTTTTTCACAGCTTTGACTCAGGAGACTGAGATAATAAATGAGTTTAGGTTGTGTGGAAGTAACTAGCAAGTCTCAAGAATGAGGATCTGTAAAGACTGTGCAGATTCACTCTGCCAACCTTTAGTTCCAAGGGGAAGCCAGACCAGTGTCCTCTGAGCAGCATCATTATTTCTTCTCTAAGCAGCGTGTGCTTTCTCATCTTGGGTGGAAGAGGTGACCCTTGTGCTGAATACTGCTTAGGAGGCATTGAATTTATTGCTTAAATGAATCCTCTAAAAACTCAGGCAGAAATAACTTTGTTGACTACCACCACAGAAATAAATTGTAGAAAATGGACAAGGCTTTAACTCCTTTAGTGAGTATACCAGTCTATGTCACCTTAGAATGTCCCTTTCTCTAGTCAGTCATACTAGAATAAGATCACTACCATCCTCCTCAATTCTTTTCCTTTGAGTTTTCTTCTTAGCATATTTACCACTGACCCACTTAAAGCTACTCCAGCTATTTTTTATCTCATTCCTCCCCTTCTGAAATGTTAGTATTATGTGCTAATGTGCTGTTGCACACACTTGGCTTTTGTCTATAACTGCAACCCCCAAGCCTTAAGCGGTGACTGGAACTTAATAGATGTTCAGTAATATTTGTTGAACAAACTTCAAGCATCCTCACTTAGGAGATGCTTGTAGAAGCAGCTGAAAAATATGACGCTTGTTTTTTCATCTCCATCATATGTACACATGGAAGCATATACATGTGTAAGTCAAACACTCTGTAATCATCCTCTTCTATGACAAAAGAGAAACATTCAGCAAATAATAATTGATTAAGAGCATCACTGAATGAATGTTTAGCAACCAGTTTAAAGAGTTTTTCTAATTAGTGCTCTGAAAGACTAACCCAGGAAGATAAGTGTACCCTATTAATTATATATCCCTATTATACTTTCTTGTGCAATTGTGAGGATTCTACAAGTAAGGTACTGAATTTTTGCTTCTAATAATATGATGAGAAAAACTTAGATGACCAAAATAAAATGTAAAGTCAACATGTGCCATTGGGAGACAAATATGTAAAATTTCATGTAAGAGTTATAAGAAGAGTTTAAATTTGTTCCCCATTTCACTGGTGATATAATTTTAAATTTTGCTCAAGGGTGATGATGATTTTCTCATCAAAAAGACACAGCTATCGGGGACAGTAAGGACTGCCAGAATGCCTTCATCTCAAGGTCTAATTTAAAAATAACTTTCTGTCTTTTCTGAAGATACAGAAACTATAAGGAAAGTCCTCCTCAGGTTCCCACAGATAGAGGTATTTTCAGTCCATTACTAACCATTGACATAACCTGGCTTTTAAACACCTGCAGAGTTGATCCTCCAGGACAATTCCAAGTTTGCTGCATATAATCTGGACCTGGACGATGTAACTTCCAAGATCCCAAGACCTGGTGACACCCCACTAACTTCCAGTCCCTGGGAGAAGTTTCTTGATTTAATCTCACACATAAGTGTGCAAATGTTCTCCCTAACCTGGCAGGAAGCCCAGAATAGGAAAATGTGTGATGCTTCTTTTTGCAAAGTGCCATTAAGCGCCATAGGCTCATGCCCAGACTGACATGGGATGCTCCTTGGTTTTTTGGCTTATTTATTCCATCCTTACTATTAATACAAAGTTTCTCTGTCACCATTTCTCAGTTCTTAATTTCAGGCAATGATATGGAGAAGAATTCTTGCATATTGACAATTTTCTTGCACATGAAGATTTCTTGCACATTGAAAATTAATGAAATATAAGAAAAAGTACTGTTGAATTCTTACTGAAAAACCAAGCATGAATGTAGTATGCAAAGCATTATTTCAATATGAACCACTTTAAAGGGAAAACATTCCATTTTCTGATGGCATTTTATAGATAATATATTTTCCCTTTACAAAAAGATAGCAATTTTCAACTTCTTTTCTTTCTCCAAATTTTGTCTTTTATTTTTCTTCTTCTTCCATCTACTTACACTCATTAAGCAACCCATGAAGTCTTCTGTATACCCTGGGTTCTCAACAGTTCTGCTAAAAAGAACAATTATTGCACTATTAGCTTGCTATTAGTTTTAATAGTTATAAGCACACAGCTAGTATGGACCATATTTCATTAAAGCTTAGTACCAAAGGAGCAATCATAATTCATTGCTGCATATATTAATATCATCATACACCAGGTACAGTTTAGACACAGTACATATCTAATGGCACTTGATGGTCACAATTCTTTGCTTTTACAGGTGAAGGAGCAGAATCACAGATGTTAAGCCATAACTACTACCAGTGAATGATGCTAGATACTCTAATCGGAGTATGCACTCAAATATTGCTGAGTGAGCAGTTATTGATCTCTTGAGTGTAGAGATATGGTGTAGCTGACATAATCATTGCCCTACAAAGTAATTCTAGGCAGCCATAAAAAATGGACATCCATAGTGTATTTTATCAGTGTTTCTAATGTAATTCTGGGCTCAAGGTAAGAAAGAACTAATTGAGAAAGAATTTCAACATCTCTTAATTTTATATATGATAAGTTTTAATTCTGTCATCTAGATGCCCAGATTAGGTAATAAAAAAGTTTTCTAAAATTTCAGAGAAAAAAGTCTTCATGAGTAAAGGCAATAATATATCTTTAGCAAGTTGGAGATATAAAAACGAATTACATTTGTCCTAGAATCTCCTGGGCACATATATTAGTTTAAAATGCATAGTGAAGCAGCTGCTTTGATGTCATCTTTTGGCTACTCAAAACCACCCACTGTTGGCTTTCTTTCCTAGGGACTCCATCCAAATAGTCCCATGTGTAAATTAATATGCAAACTCAAGACTTCTATTATCTCTGTGTGGCCACACCAGATGACAGTCATAATGGAAAAGGGCAAAAGATGTGATCCATCACCATCGTCAAAATCAATACATTTTCATATTATAAAGTGATATAGATTCAGAAAGTTTGAAAGATTCTAAAAAAGAGTATAGAAGATAAAAACATCTGCATTTATATCAACTGAAGATAATTGTTGGTATCATCTCTGTGTTTATGTACTTAATATTTTGAGTTGTTTATTAGTTAAAGAATGCATGAAAAATGATATAAAAAGTATAAAAAGAAAATTATTGAAAATCCTTTATAGAAATTATTTTAATAGCTGCCCCATATTCTACCATGTGCACATCCCTCATTCCATCATTTTCACATTTTCATTTAGATTTTTGACTTCTTTTTCTCCTGCTATTAACCATGTTGTCATGCTCATATATGGACAAAAAGCCTTTTCCATTTTTAGCATTGTTTCTTTAGTTTCATAAAAGGAAAATCGTGGAGTTTGAATATTTTTTATTTTTACTGTGGTATTTTTAAGCCCTTGATGAAAAGTCAAAATAAAGCTAGAAAATGCACATAAAGATATATGTGAAATCCACAGCATTCCTATTTTTGGTATATGGTTGTTTAGGCCTATGCAAGAGGAAAGGGCAGAGAAGAGCAGGCATACATGTGTCTGAACGGTTGTTTCCCACTGGGGAGCATGATGGCAGTGTGGTGGTTTTTCTCTGCTTTCTCCCCACTATGCATTAACCTTTTAGGGTGATCACACTCAAGCCTAGGAAACTAGTGTAACTGATAGAACACCAATGTGGAGACAGCATCCATTTATGCTTTCACCTGCTCTGTGCCACTTCTAAGCACTGACTCCAGTGCTTATAGACGAAAGAGAGGAACCAAACCTTCTGAGGATTGAGGCGTAAGAACCTGACAGAGAGTTAGGAAGGGTCAGAAGTGATTTGTTGTTTCAATTTTGGAGGTCAAGGAAAGCATCTCCTTGCAAGACAAACTGAATTCAGATGTGGAGGGTAAGTAGGCATTAGCGCTGATGATGTTAGCAAAAGACCATTCTACACAGGATGAACACTGACTACATGTTTACTCAGGATTTTATTTTGTAATAGAAAATAAAATCATTTTAAAATTATGAGTACAGGAAAGTAAAACAATATAATATTTGAAGTGTCTGTATTTTGTCATCACTAGAAAACTCTTATATAGTCATGAAGTTATACTTTTTACAAATGCATGTAAATATTTATGCCATCATTATTTCAGAAGTATGGTATTTATAATATGATACTAAATATTATTCTTTAATGTTTTAATAGAAAAAAATTCTTTTTCAATTCTTTTGATGGCTATATCAACATACTTGGTTTTCTTTTCAGTAACTTTTTGTCTATAAACCATTATAACTTCATTACAAGGTTGAAAGGATGCATGGCACCAAAATAACTATAGGTTCCTGTCTATAGAAAGAAGGCCTGTGGATTTTCCTTCCAACCTGTCACAGACGGTGTATTATTAGTTGCCTCTTATCCACAGTAATGTTCACTTAATACAAATAACACCAGCAAAAATTACTGTTGCATGCTTCTAGCATTTTAGTTTAGTAGATTATATCTTAGAACAGTTTTACATTTATAACAAAATTGAAGGAAGATACAGAAATTTACCCATATCATGTATAACCTTCTCCATTATCGAAACTCCTTCCCAGAGTGACTCAGATTGGTAAGGATAAACTCATAGTGACATAATCACAGTCATCCAAAGTTTATAGGTTACATTAGGCTTCACTCCTGATATTGTTTATTTATAAGTTTGGGTAAATGTATGATGATATGGTTCACTGTTGCAGTATACAGGGTATTTCACTGCCTCAAAATCTCCTGAACACCACCTAGTCATCCTTCTTTCTCCACTCACTCCCAGCATCTATTGAATTATATTGACTCATTAAGTTTGTCTGTTATAAATATTTATAACTGTAATCATACAGCATGTTCCTTTTTCAGATTAATTTGTCTCTTAGTAGTATGTATTTAAGTTTCATCTGTCTTTTCATGAATTTGTAACTCATTTCTTTATAGTGTTAATTAATCAATTGTCTGATGTACCACAATTTATCTGTTACCTTCCAGAGGATGTTGCAGTTTCTTCCAGGTCTTAGCAATTATGAATAAAGCATTAAAATATAATACTTTATTATATTTCTAAATCAAAATTAATTAAAAGTAATAATATATCAATAATTGAAACAAATCTAAATATGTAAATATGATTATAAATATGAGTATAAATATGAGTATAAATATAGAAGTATAATTACATAGAATTATAATTAATAAATATATTTTATGTTTTATAAAATATAATGAAGCATGAAAATATAACATTTCATTCAGGTTTTTGTGCAAAGATAGGATTTCAAATCCAGCTTCATTCTGGATTGTATGAATGTTTTGAGTTTTATACGGAGCTACTAAACTTTCTTCCAAATTAGCTGTCCTATTTTGTACTCCCACCAGCAGTGAATGAAAGTTCTTGTTGCTCCATATTTCTGCCAACATTTATTGTTAGTGTTCTGAGTTTTGACTATTAAAATAGATGAGTAGTGGAATCTCTTTATAAGTTGCATTGCCCTGATCTCATATGATATGTAGCATCTATTCATATAATTATTTGCCATCTATATATCTTCTTTGTTCATTGCTTAATTCATAAAAAGGTGTAGTTGCTGCCTAGCAATGGACCTTTCACTAAAGGTTAATAATTGTTTAGGTGATTGAATTTGGCTGCTAAGAATATAGATCCTCTCTCACAGGTAACTTCCTAATTCAAAACATAGTATAGATAATTCAGAACTTGTTCTAAATATTTAAACATATGTAAATCATCACAAACTTCCTTTAGAATATAATGAATGAAATAGATTCCCAGGGAACACTTCCAGCAGATATATTTTATTAAAACCTTTAGCTGCACCATCAAATGAAAAGAATAATTTTTCAGCCTTCTCATTGCATTTTGCAGTTGGTCAGAAATGTTTCAGAAGGCTTCATCCTTCATTAGATGAAATCCCAACTGAATCATTGTGATATGTCAAGTAATTTGACCTCTCACATCCTGTCAACACAGGTAGAAAACTGATTGAAAATTGAATTATAGTATCTCAACCTCTGTATCTCAGTTTATTTTCCCTGGGTAAAGGACAGGCAAGTATTTGTCATTTACTCATCGTTGAAAGATATTCCTTTGAATTGATTATAGGCTTCTTTACTAATTAGGTGATCCCCAGAGTCACCATTTTAAATGCCTAAGGGTAATTTGATGCAACATGTTTAGTGCTTACCCTGAAAATGGAATGCACTTACTTGATAACTGAAGAACCTGAACTAGCATGCCTTAATCAGAAAGTCATGACATTTGCATTTAAATTTTATTCTCATAGGTCAGGATGATGCAATATTTATGCATGTGCATGGTTAGAAATAATAAATATCATAATTTACTAGTAATCCTGGAAAAAATACTGTGATTCCTTTGAAAAAATTTCAGAATGTTCTCTTATCTCAAAACATAATATATTTTGTTAAGTATAACAGATTTTACTTAAAATGTACTTTTTCAGAAAGTTTTGGATATTCTTTGAACATGCTATTTTCTAGTACCTCTAGAATTTTAATTTGTATTTTTTATCAGATTCATTGAGATATAAGGACCACTGCTTTATTTATTGATAATATTTTTTATTTACTAGTTTTAGGACTACAGAAAACTGTCTTCAAAAGTGACTATGCCATTTGCATTTCCAACAAAAAGAAATGAGGATTTCCATTATCTACATTCTTAATAATATATGTTATTCCAAGTGTTCGCATATGATTCATTTTAATAGACGTATAGTGGACTTTCACTGTTGTTTTAATGGTCACTTATTTAATGATTCTTCCTTCCCAGTCTGTGTTCTTTTTCATTTTTTCTAGTCTTAATGCACCTGCTAACACTTCCTCTGGGTAATTGAATAAGAGTGGTAGAAAAGATAGTTTTGTCTTTTCTCTGTGAGAACCATCCCATTCCATACAATTAAGAATGCTATTAATGTAGTTTTATTGTAGATTGAAATGTTTTGGATAAACTCTTCTATTTCATGCATATAATAAGTATTCTTTAGAACTCAAATACTGGTCATATTTGAAAGTAAATTGATCATCATATTTGAAAGTATTTCTACAATCCTTACTATCAGACCCTTTAACAATGTTTGCTTCTACTAGGACTCTTTGGCTACATCTAACTTTCTTGCACTGTGTAGTCCAGAGTTCATGTCACAGATTCTAGGTTTTCATGTCAGCATAATTCCACTTCCAATGAGCAAAGTTTTGTTTCATGATGTGTTTCTCTATAACATTCCAATACATAATGCTTAGAACTAATTATTTTATCATAATTTCCAGAGATCAGAATTATGGGAAACAGCCTGGTAAATCTGTCTTAGAGATCTTGACATGGCTATAGTCAGGCTTACTAGATCTGAACATGTATGGCTGGATCAGCTATGCATCAGCTGGATATTTCTGTCTCTTTAATCTCCTGACCTTTTCATGTAGAGTCACCATGTGGACTAATTTGGGTTTCCTCAGAACACTGTAGCATAAAGGCAGAGAATACTTAGGTTGTGGTTTAAAAACTTAGATTGAACCAGGCTGAAATTTGATCACCTTTTATAACCTAGTCTTTGGAAGTCACATAGCATCAGTTATGCAATATTTTGTTGGCCAACCAGGCAGTAAATCAGTTAAAATTCAGGAGAAAGTTATTATTGAAGAGAAAATTGTCAATGTGTTTGTATTGATTTTGGTAGAAAACTATTGGGTGTTAAATTGACATGCAGGCTTAATGAACATTTGTAGAAAACAAAAGCAGACAGAAAACAGGAGACATGACAACTGGGTAAAAAAAAAGGAAAGGTAAAATGATGGATAAACAACTCCTCCTCCTCCCCTTCCTCCTCCTTCGTCCCTTTCTCCTCCTCCTTTCCGTTCTCTTCCTGCTTTTTATATTTAGTAATTCCCAATATAGATCAAAGACTCTTTTTTTTTGTTCTCAAGTGTCCTGAGTTTAGAAAGATTTTCTTCTAGTGGGGACAAATTAGACAATAAATAAGTAGGCATTAAACAAGCAAGATCTTCTCAAACAGCATCTGCTGGGAAAACAAAAAAAAAAAATTTTAAGCATAATAAGACAATGAAAAAAAGCTTAAGGATTTGGTTTAGGATGCCTTCTGACCTGAAAACTGAATCAAGAAGGAGCCGTCTACATATTTGGTAGAAGAATATTTCAGGTCCAGAAAATAACAAGTATAAGACTTACACAATTATAAAGCAAATTAAGCTCTGCCATAAGGTTTATTTCATGTAAATGTTAATTGGTGACAACATATTTTCTGAAAAAGAAAGGCATTGAACCCCCTAAAACTCTTATGCTAAAAGAATCCCAGGATCTGCACCTGACAGGTTTGAAAGTAGGGGGTTATAGATGTCTACTTGTCCTGCCAGAGAAGGCAATTTTTGAATTGGAAGGTTCATAGCCACACTTTTGCACTTCTTATTCCTTAGACTGTACTATGTTTCTCCCATCCATGTGTCTCTGAACATATGCTTCCCTTTGATTGGAAAGCTTTATCTTTCTTCATTTAGCTGACTTTTGCTTAGCCTTCAGCTCGCAAATCAAAAGTCACAGCCTTCATAGCCCTCATTACTTCTTGCAATGGCTTGTTTGAATGATCAATAAGCTCTATCAAGATAGAACTGATATCTGTTTGGCCTAATGGTGTTTATCCTAATGCCTAGCAGACTGGCAGGGACGGACCATTTCTACCAAAGCAGTATAAAGTAATAAGTCAAAGCTGAACTTCAATGCGATATTTTCTTTTATGTACATCCTGTCCTTGTTGATTTTAATGTAAATAGACTGACACACAAATTTGACATAAATCAATCTGAAAATAGAATACAGAATACCTTACAAAGCATTTTGTACTTCCTAGAATTTGTTGATTTTTCATCTTTTCAAAAGAGTCAAAGGAACATAAAATTCAAAATTTTAATGTTCAAAAATGTGTACATCAAAATGAGGCCTATATAAAACATCACACGGTGATTATTGTCATAATTCTGCGAAATGTATTTCAGATGACCCTTTAGAATCAATTTCTCTAGGAAAACACCTAGATGTGGAGAAAAAATAAGCATTAGTTTTCCCTCTATGTTTTTGTATATTCTGAAAACTCTTTTGTAAAACTGTTATCATGGAAACTGGATATACTACCTATAATGGTAGATCAAGGTGAGCATTTTTAATTTAACCTAGTAAATTAAATCAATCTTAGAACATTCCCATTTATTTATTTTTATATTTAGGTAATGTCATTATTTGTTTTAAACATTTAAGATCTTCCCCTTCAGATGTTGTTACCACACTACAGCCATACCACACAGCAATTCCATTTCTAGGTCTCTGCCTGAAAAAGCCAGAAGCAATAATTAGAATGTCATTTTTTTAAAAACCTATCAGGCCATATTTTCTGTTTTTAAGACATAAAATATATCATGCATTCAGTCTTAAAATGTTTCATTATTTACAAGTCATCTAAATTCAAAGCCATGTTTGGGCAATAAAAAGCCATTTCTTGTATTGAGTTAACTACCCAACACATGCACTATATTTAAGATATATGCATCCTTATAGCTAAAATAAAACTTAGGATGGTTCTGGTTTTGCTACTTACTTATATTTGAGTTGATCAAGTTAATGTGAAGCACTTTTATTTTCTCTTAGTTCACATTATGTAAAATGTTAAAAGAACTATTCATTTCAGAAGAATACACTAAATAAGCAATATCATGAGAAATTATTTATGATGCATACATTTCCCAGTAGGAGTCTGGAGATTAATTTATTCTCAAGAATAACATTAAATACTTGTAATTTCAGCAGTGCTTGTTGTTAATAAAAATATGGACATTTTTAATACTGCTGGTATGAATTCTAAGTCAAGAGCAGGTTTGGGGAAGTTCCAGGAAGAGGGGAACAATGTTGATATTCAGCAGACAAAATGTCCCTTACTTTGACATTATGTGTACTTTGTGTACTTTGACATTATGTGATGAAAGGGAAATGCATGCCATTGCTTTTACATTCACTATTGATATTAAACTACATAAATGTTGAATTGTGGCTCAAAGAATAAAGAATTATCATTATAGAATTTTAGGATTAGGAAAGGGAAAGAAATTACCTCTGATATAGAGGTAGGTCAAACTTCAAAATTCATATCAAGTGAATGTATTTTATTAATGTTCATCTTCAAAAACTAAAGACATTTAACTGCAGATGGGCAACATCTTAGGCTTGTTTGGAGGCAGCAAATTCACTTAAATCACTATCTTAAAAAAAGGTCTTCCCCAAAAACAATGTGAAATATGTATAAATAATTTTTTAAAAAGAAGTCATTTTAACAATTATACCTCAATAAAGCTGTTGTTGTTTTTTTTTTAAAGTCTTCCCAAAAAATCAATCTTAATAATCGTAGATATTGAAAAGTCTAGAAAAACAAAAATATGTTGCTTCTTCGGTAACTACTTATAAAATTTTGTTCTGAATTGGGGGAGGGGCTGGAAAAAGAAGGTTACCCGCTGAACAAATCCTCCCAAATATGAGGAACTATAAATTCCTGCACCCCTGAGCAAGCACAGGTATCAGGATGTGCCCTGTAAAATAAAGATGTTGTTGAAGATAACAAAGGCATTCATGGAGGGTCTGGTGATCACCATCTATCCTAGATAAGCAGACTCCTACAGAAAGCTAGCCCCCAGTAAAACTGACGTCAAGCAAAAGGCTGTTGTAACTGGTGAACTATGTTATATGAATTGTATAAAGCTGAGTGAAAAATAAACTTGGGGCCAGTGGATCAAGAGAAAAGCTGCTGTGCCCTCCTGCCCAAGAGATCATCTTGATTGTCTTGATTGCAATCCTCACCTTTTCCCTCAGGCACTGTTCCCCTGTGGCTGGACTGAGACACTGAATGATGCTCACAATGCTATCAAATTCTTCTCACCCCTCAACTCCCCCCCCCCCCACACACACACACTTTGAGATTCTGGAGTCTATGTACATTCAATAAATATTGATTCTTTTTAAATGTAGAACTAAAGTACATTAATTGGACACGCACAATATGTAAATAACTACAAAACTCTAGTAGCAAAGAGAAACCAATGCCAAAAATAATTGTTGTACATGTACATAGGCATGTGTGCTTAAATCAGTGTCCAAACAAAGTGAGATTAGAAAAGAGAGCTGGAGTCTACCCCACACAGAGGAAATTGGATACCTGCTCTGGGATTTAGGAGCATCGCGTTTGTGTCAGAGTTTGAGATAGAAATAGTTTAGAGAAATGGCTATTTAAACCAACTGAGTATTGAGTTGGCATATTCCAAACCTCATCTCAGTGTGAAACTTCTCCTTGTCTGGAGGAAGAAAGGGAAGGATTTTAAATACAGCTTTATAACCTGGAACCCAGGATAGAAACCCATAAGTTTTACAGTATATTTTTGACTGGTCCCTAGAAAGTTCACTTAATATGAGTTCAAACAATGATCACTTCTCCAAAACAATCTTTGTTAAACGAGTGTGAGGATTGAATGGTGTCCTCCAAAATGATATTTCTGTGACTTGGTCCCAGGAAACTGCAAACAAATCTATATTTAGAAAGGGTCTTCGCATATGTGATTAAACATTGAGATGAGAACATCCTGCATTGCCTTCATAAACTTTACTTCCAAAGTCAAGTTTTTTTTGTAAGAGATAGTAGCAGAGATGACCCAGTGAACCCCCTCTGAAGACAGAGTTTGCAGTATAGAATTGAAATCAGGTCAAAAAGGGACAGAAGCCTCCATCCAACAAGTCACATTTAAAGTGCCATCCAGGTTCCCTCAGGTTCATACCGCCCACGTGTAGCAGTTGCCAGTCAAAAATGAAGGGACACCTGTACTTGGATGTTTGTTGCAGCACTATTTATAATTGCAAGGACATGGAAGCAACTGAAATGTCCGAAAACAGATGACTGGATGAAAAAATGTGGTATATATATACTGAAATATTACTCATCAATTAATAATGATAAATTGAACAATTTTATGATAACATGGATGGACTTAGAAGAATTCATATTAGCAGAAACAAGTCAAAAAGAAAAAAACAGAAACCAAATGGTTTCACTACGATATGGGACATGGGAAAGATAAACAAAAATCCATGAAGAAAAGACAAAACAAGCCAACAACCAAATTGAAGTACACAACCTGGGGGGGGGGCAGGGCGGTGAATGGGACAGGGTGGGAACAGTCAGGGAGGGTGGGGTGAACCCCAGAGATCACAGAGATGATCACAGAGATGAAATTCATATATAAATAATTAAAAATAAATAAAAAATAAATAAAATGAACCAGACATGATTTGAAAAAAAAAAACGAAGTTTAACAACAGGATTTATTTACAAGGAAATATTAACAGGGCAAACAAAAAGTCCTTAAAATTAGAAGTGACTAGTTATCTTGCCCCAGTCACCATTTAGTCTCAAAGTCCCAAATACATGTCCAAGATGGTGCCCCTTTGTCTCTCCAAACCTGAGAGGTAGGCACTCTGCCAAGTCCAGTCTTTCTCCAACATCTCTTTGCTTCTTCTGTGTTCCAAGCTGCTTCACTTCTCAAGGCTCTTCAGACTTCTTCCACAATTGCTGATCCACAAATCAGCTTTCCAAATCCCTGGCCATCTCCAGGTACCAGCTCACTATGCAACCTTGCTGGAGTGCCACACTCTCCACACCAGCTACTCTTCTGCTAGCCACCATAGCGCCTTGACTCCACCAGCTCACTCTTCCAGGGAGCTTCTTCCCAGCCTGGTCATTCCGGTGACTTTTTATCCACCTGCCATTCTCATGTCTCTCCTTTCCCCAAAAGTCTCTGTCTCTAGTTTCTTCTCCTTTCCTTTTTATCTTTTTTCCCCTTTTTCCCTCTAAAAGCCAAAGGCTCCAGTTTCCCTCTACACACCGTAGGTGATACATTTTCTCTTGCACTCCCAGAATTTGCAAAAAGTAAAAGTACCTTTCCTGTTTAGACCTCTTTTGCCTCTGTGTTTTTCAGACACAACTAATGGCATCAGTGCCTAAATTTTAATACTGCCCATATTGTGGTCCTGGTTTCAGAATCACAAGTCGGAATGTTTGGTGATCAGCGCTGGGAAAAGGCAAGAAAGGATTTATTCCTAGTGATTTTGGAGGGAGCATAGTTCTATCAAACCTTGACTTCAGATTTCTAACCTGCAATAATGTGATTCAACACATCTCTGTGGTTTTAAGTCACCAAGTTTTGTTATTTTGTCACAGCAGCCACAGAAAAGGAATGCAATGGACTTCTAGGAAAAATTGACTGCTTTGCAGTTCTACGCATGTTCTCATTTCTAAGACTTGCTCCCTGTCTACTTCATATTCCATGCAGGTGTCTGCTCAGAAATCTCTCCATGACAGAAGCTTCACTGATTCACCTAATCTGAACGAGTAGACCCAGTCCACACTTTCATGTGCTATTTATCTACTTAGCTTTGATTGTTCCCATCACTAGAGTTTTGATCTTGGCAGCATAGAACAAGCCTCGGAGACTAAGAAAATAGGGGCCAAGAAAGCAAACTCCAAAGTAGATCAACTAGACATGCTCTAAGACTACCATGCCAAATTAAAAACAGCTAACCCAGTGCCTTTGGTATAGAGAAAAAGAGGATCTAACAGGATATTTCCAGGCAGAGACAAGATTAATTCCAAAAGCTGAAAACTGACATAGCCTTGGTACAGTGGCATCATCCAATCACAGAAAAACTGATGGGTCTTCGGAATAATTAAGAAAAGAAAGGTATAAAACTCCTGAGGGTAATGCCCTTTTGAGCTTCCATGCTTCTCCATGGCACACAGGCCAAGGATTCCCACTGTTCCTGTCCTTTTCTGTTATAACCCTTTTCTCCTATCTATTCTTTTAAGTAAATTTGCCTCTTTTCCACTTGCTTGCTTGCGGTCATAGAAATTCTATCTGCAGTTGCATCAGACAAACAAACGAACAAAAAAGTCGGTAAAATAATGGTAACATATTTTAGGGCTTGTGCAAGATTGAAGGGTCCCCAAATTGAGGGCTTAATCCCTGTGACAGATAGGGTCAGTGAGCCAAAAGTTGCAATTTTCACATTGCTTTCATCCTATCCTTTGCTCTTTTAATGGTACCTAATGGCTCCTTTCTTTCAGAGCTATTGAAGAAGCCATGTAATCCCACCTTGGCCTCAAATTCCTGTCAGAGTTGCGTGGTTCTGATTTGTCTCTCTCTTATCTCTATCTCCCTTCTCTGTGCTGCTTGAAAGGTCAGTTACAAGACACAAGGAGTTGACAACACCACCCACAGGGAACCTTAAAAATGCTAAACAGAAATTCCTATCACCAAGTACTCCTGTGGGGAGACAAAGATGCTAAAAAAGATTTCAGTTGCCAGACAACCCCCATTCTGGTGCCACCAAAGGAAACACCCACTGATAACGATGACCTTGTCCACCAACCTCACCTACAGACCTCACCCACTGTAGCAGCAGGAAAAAAAAAATCAAATTATCAATTCTTCATACCTGCCCTCATCCCCCTTGGGTCCCTGCCCCTATAAAAATAACCCTCTCCTCAACAGTGGCATGAATTCACTAACCTTGTTCTAAGACTTGTCTTAATTATACCTGGCCTGCCTTTTCTTTTCCCCTCTTCCCCATGTTCTTTCAATACTAGTCTACTTATCTAAAAAGAAAAAAATAAATATTGGCCTGCATTTTCTGATTTATAAAGTTTGATTCCAAGGATTAAATTCAGCTGACCTATTACACATTTTATATAGTAATTAGTACAGGGAAGATTATATCAGACTCAGAACCACTGCCTGTTTAAAGGTTTGGTCAGTGCTCTCCAAGCACATTCAGGCACTTGTCATACAAGCAGCTAAATGTGTCAAGTGGAAGCCTTGGAGAGTGTTAATCCCATGAATTCTGGGTACCCGAGACTTTCTGGTTGGTGGGAAAGTCAAACAGGCTTACTTGTGGTCATAGTGGTAAGGCAGGCTCATTCCAACAGATACTCATTAGGGAACTATATATTGCCCGCAGTTCAAAGGGAGTTTACTCATTTGTCTTTAGCAAAGACAGTCCTCTCCTGCTTTCTGAAGATATAGAACCCCTTTATTGCCAAAATTTTTTTTAAAAAAATTGTGCCAGACTTCTGTCTTCCCTGTTGCTTCTCTTAACAGTACTTTTCCATAAGGTCCCTTCAAGCTGGAAAGTTTACTGTAACGGAAATGACAGGTGATTTCACCTGCCTCCTCTTTGGCCTCTTCCCCTGGCTAGCATTCAAGTCTGTGCTGCTTCACATGTGGTGACCTCCTGCACCTCTGCTCAGCAATTGTTGAGTTACTCAGGCCTGGAGTCTCTACACTGGCAGTCAAGAAACCACGGTGCCAGTTCTAATTGGGCTATTTCAGCTCTGTCACAGGTTGGACCCCTAATTCCCACAAAGGATGCCCCCTCCCCCCAGAAAGTAGGGTGTTTCATTCTTTCAGTGCCTTGCCACTGAGAATCTCTGACCTTGATTTATTTTTGATTCCTTTCCTTTTATTGATGGAAGATCATGGGACAGTTTATCTCAGCTCCACAGGAGTCTCTCCAGTTAAACCTCTTTTGCCAAGGCCAAAGCAAAAGGTGAGACTGGAGACTAACATAGAATTCTACTCTTGTAATCAGAAAGGGGGGGGGCAGGATTTTTTTAAAGAAAAATCCTTTTTGCCAGCTTTTCCTAAACCAGTGAAAACCTTTTAACTCTTTATCTGCTACAAAATGGGCAAAAACCCTTATAAACCCTTAAGCTATGACACACTAGTCACTTTTGTCATTCAGATGCCTGCTTCTCCACCTGACCCTCTTTCCCAGACCAAAGGGGGGAAAAGAAAAATGACAAAAAAAAAAAAAAACCACTTTAAATCTGGATTTTTTGCTGTCCACAGCCACATTGCTATATAATTTTAAAGCCAGACTAAACTCTCAAAGTGATTGAACCATTTATTAACCAATTATATGTACTACAAAATTAACAACAACAACAAAAAAAACAGTTGACTGAACACATGTCCATGTTTTAGTCTCTAGTCACTTCACCACATGTTTAGTTAAAGTTCACAAGCAGGTGTTGTAAAACGGGATCTTTCTTTTCCTCCTTTGGTGTCTGCTCCAGTTTCCTCCAAATATGAGGTGTTCTTCTTTTGTCTTTCAGCATCCTCTCAACTTTAGACAGTAGAAAATCCCCAAGGCACAGGAACCAACAGCAGGTCTATCTTCTCAGGCCTTACTCACAGTCTCTCTAAAAGCATTTGAGTCAAAGTAGATAAAACAACCTCCAACATAACGTTCAAATTTTCAAACTCTTTAGACTCCTTCAGCACACCCATTCCATTTATGCATACTAAGACCATAAGTTCACCAGCCTGGGTCAAAGGCTGTGGGCCTCAGACTGTCTCAGCCATGTGGCCAGGGTCACTTCCTCCTCAAAAAAATGTCTGATTCTTTCTTCTTCTAAGCCCTTTTTATATTCTTTTCTTGTTTTCCTACTCTATCTTGGAGGGAGTCTTGTCAATCATCTCACATCACAAAAACCTTGTTTTCCTTCTTCCTCCCATTTAATCCTTATGAAAGAAAACTATGAATTCTAATCTTGAAATCTACAAATCAAAAGTAATAGGGAAGTAACTCCTTCTTCCTAGCTGTTATCAATGCATAGCACCAGCTATTTTAATGGCAGATACCCTCCAACACACTGACTGGCTGGTGTGGAGAAATGGCCCCAACTTTTGTTCACCTTGATTTACTTTTTGATCTGTTTTATGAACATACAATTCTATTATCTTCCTAATCTTAAAAATCTAATCTGTTTAGAGTAGATGGTTGAGTTATTTTGAAACTTGCTTTCTTTGTCCATATTCTCCCAGTCTCCAAGGTCTCTTCTATGCTGCCAGGTCTCACTACAAGCATCATATGGATAGAGGTTCTATCTGTCATGTTTACTACAGTGGGTTTAACTCTAAGGCCTTATGGGCCAGGCATGGTGGCTTGCGCCTGTAAGCTTCAGCCTATGAAGTGGCAGGGGCTAGGGATCGTAATTCAAGTCCTGTATGGTCCCGTAGCGAGACCTAGTTTCAAAAAAAAAAAAAAAAATAGCTGGGCATGGTGGTGTGCACCTGTAATCCCAGCTACCTGGGGAGCTGAGGCTGGAGATTGAGTCTGTGGTTCCACGAGCAAAAATAGTGAGGCCTAGTCTCAAAAAAAAAAAAAAAAAAAAAAAAAAAAAAAAAAAAAAAAAAAAAAAAAACCCAAAACTCTAAGCACTTCCTTGCACATAGTACTTATCTGATAACTCTATATTGATTGGTTGAATGAAATAGAGGCCAAGTTTTTGTTTTATATTAGGAGTTAGGAGAGAAAAGAATACTAAATTGCTTGAAATTTAATGTACTAGTGACAATAATTTAAGCAGCAGAAGATTATGTAAGTGGTGGCCTCAAGTTACCTGGAACAAAATCATTAATTATTAAACAGAAGAACTCTAAATGCATTGCTGGTGCCAGAATATGGGCACAATGGTCTGTAAAGTTGGGTATAAATGAACTACTTGTTACCCCATCAAAACTGAAACATTGCACTGAGTATGTGTCCTTCCAGTTACTGGTTTTTCTTTTTGAATTCTTTTGTAAGAACCCATTATTTAAAAGTCAAATTGCAGGACCAATCCAAACCAGCTTGAACCTGCAGAACCTAGCTAAGTATTGTAAATATAAAAGGGAAAGGTGCATGAGAATCCACAGTCCTTCAATCCAGAGGAAGACCCAACCCTTAACGAACAGGGACCAAATGTTTCCCTCATTCACATCAAAAGTAGCCCCTCTTCCAACCTCAGGCAGGAAGGTGCTTTTGAACTTGAATTTCTCCTTTTCTGTTGCTTGTCAAGCAGTAAAGTTTCCCTCCTTCTGCTTTATTGAAACTGACCTGATAAATATTAACTAGTGATCCCAAAATAGTGGTCTTTTAGGGTGGGTGACCCTATCTGAATTTATTCACTTTATTACAGAGCTAAATTACATACCCCAATGTTTCATCTTTATCTCTGATATTTACATAGCAGTGAATCTTAATTCATAGGCATTAAGTTTCTAGATCCCTATTTCTCTTTCAAGTAGTTAATGATGTGTAAACACATTTTAAATACAATAGGAGAACATGCTATTTAAAGAACCCCTGCTGGTTTAAGTGACTCCTTTTTAATATAATGAAATGGCCAATGTTCAATTTTTCCAAATCAATTGTTTTAAATAACACAGCTGCCACTTAAATGATAGATGGGCTTGGTTCTCTCAGTTGCATTTACCCTCCTTCCCTCCAACCCCCCATAAACTGAAGATCTAAAGATGTAATGTCTTCGCTTGCTGCTGGGAAAAAAGAATTTCAGGACCAGAACTCAGCTATTCCATTTTTACACTGTTCTATTGTGGAGTCCATTAATTTTTCATAAGAATGAATAATTGAATCATCAACACTTCTTTCTTCAGACATCACCTTTGATTCCAAACATTTTGGGAAATCATAAAAATCACACATATTCTCCAGTTTTCAAGGGTGAGGATTTATTATTTATAATTGTCAACTAATTGCAAACTTAATAGACTTGCAATTATCTGCTGTATCTTTGAGCAGAAAAGTGAGAGTGATTTTCAAAGAATCTTGAAAAAATAGTTCAAGATAAAAATGTACCTTACATTTAAATGAAAATTATGGGAGATAAGTTTTTTGAACAAAATATATGTTTACATAGGTTTGACTCAAAGCATCAACTGATTCACTTAAAGTGTAAAGTTAATCCTCTATTTCATTTAAACTTATAATAGAAAAGAGTTATCTTTACAAGTTATTTTTCCTAAATAAAGGCATCCCAACATTAACCAAGCTCATCAAATAATATTTCTTTTTATATGAATAAAAAGGTAAAGGAAAATATTTAATATTTTACTTAGATTTTGTTTCTAGAAAGGAAGACAAAATATAGCACAATTTTAGAAATGCACAACATGGGGAATAAGGAAATTTATGGGAAGTGGTATGAAAGCAAAAATGTCACCAACACTGAATATTGTATAAAGAAGACATTATACAATTTTCTGTAATAGGAAGAGAAAGAACCCAACTTAAATTCAACTGAAAGATGGGGTGGAAGTGTAATTGGGACCCTGCAGTGTAGACTACAGAGAGAGACTGAATTTTAGATATATCCATAGATCCCTGCTTCAAGAGGGTTTGAAAGGAAGCTGGTGGAAAATTACTAAGAACTTTAGGGAGGGGTGTGACCAATAAGATATATCAAATGTATTATTTCCCAAGATTGCAAATATTTTTCTGATTAAACCATCTCATTGCCAATCCGTGTCTGTAAAAAGAAAGTTCCTTATACAGAGATGGTGTTAGGGAGGGCTGCTTTCTTTCTTTTTGATTCTATTTCAATGTGATGTCTCCAGAAAGATATTGACCTGGATTGTAAAACTGGCCAAAGACTTTTAAACATATTTCAAAATAAAATGTTTTCATTTTAAAGATGGAAAGTGCTTCTGTACTGAGGTCATGTAGTTCTTAATTCTGTAAAAGCTATGTGAAAGGAAGCTTGAGGGTCTAAAGATAAGAAGTCCATATAACGGCTGGTCATGTTAAAGGAATTGTTAAGGCCATCTTGGTCAATATAGTCTTAAATTTTTTTAAATATGCTGTATTTGATAGACGGTGGGAAATTTTTTCTGTCAAAGATTTGCTTTGAGTATTTTATGGAACTAAATGCAATGATTATCAGCTAGTAAAACTGAGTTGCATGTGCCTTTCAACTTTCATGACAAATATATTTGATGTTTTTTTTCTTAATAGTTCTGTGGAAAAAGAATACTTAAATGCTGTGTTTCTACCAATGTAAACATGAATGGCCTATTTATTTCAAAATTAATAAGCTATAATTATAAGATAATGACAACTTCTTTGGTACTACTAATAAGAATCTAGCCTACTAGAGAGAACATGACAAAAACATTTTGTTTTCTGATTCCTGCAATCTTGACATCTCTTTGGTTGAATTATATGGACAATAACAGAGTGTTAAAAAATAAGTATGCTACCATAGGAAATGAGGCAAATATTATTTAAGCATTTAATGCTATCCTATAGCATTGTCTACCTGGCTCACTTCCAGTATTCTGCTTTGGGGAATTGTAACTTTCATTAACATTACTACTGATTATGTCTAGACATTTCTAAATACTAGAAAGTTAGAAACTAATATATTGAAAAATGATAAAATGCAGTGATTTTTTTCTTTGTCTATTAGAGAAGACTACATCAACATTTATATTTTATCTCCTTGTGGGTAATTAATCAATTTTGTAATAGATTAGCATCATATTAAACTTTTCCCTTCAACAAAAGGGTGCTGATTTTTCAAAATGTCTTTAGAGCTATCTTTGCCAACCTTCTAGTTCTCAAAATCATGACATGTGATTACTATCTAATGGTATAATTATTTTTTGAGAATTAATTATATTTTGACTAAAACTCTAGAGAAAATTCTAAGATTCCTTTAATTTGGGAATAGAATAAAACCAATTCATCCTGATTCCTGTCTTTGCCATTTTTCTATCTTGTTTGTTTTGATCATTATTTCCAAATCTGCTTTGGAATTAGAAATATATACAGTACTACATTAATCAAGAAGGTAAAGTAAGGGATTTGTGTGTGTGTGTGTGTGTGTGTGTGTGTACAAAACACATGATGAGGTTGAAAAGTAGGAAGAAATAGAATTCTTTATTCTTACTATATTATATGAAAGACAAGAAGTTAAACTTGTGAATGGGAAAATTACCAATATATACAGAAGACTTTCTAATTAAAGAAAAATGAAAATACATTAATTAATTAAATAACCTTATAATTAGCTACTCATTGTGCCTTTGCAAATTTCATATGGTGTAATTCTAATCCCCAAAATGTGGTAGTAGTTGAATTTAGGGCTTCAAAGAGATAATTAATTAAAAGAAGTCATAAGGTAGGATCTTAACTCAATAGGACTGGTATCCTTCTAAGCTACCAGGAGTGTATGTGCACAGAGAAAAGGTCACCGGAGTACTGCTCAGCAGGCAATCATCTAGAAGTCCAGGAGAAAGGGCACATAGCAAGTCTGTGCACACCTGCCGACAAGACAACTTGAACTCAGACTACCAGACTCTAGAGCTTTAAGAAAATCAATTTCTGTTAGTTAAGTCCCCCTGTCAAGGATATTTTGTTATGGCAACCTTAACAAACAAATGCGTTCATATTTTTTTTTTTTTTACTTAGCGCCAATTTGTCTAAAGTTTTTTAAAAACTTGGGTTGCATACATAACCGATGTTTACTCTAGCTTTTAACATGTAAATTATAGTAGATGTGATAAGCCAAAGAAATTGAAAAAAAAAAAAAATTCGGTGACTATATTGCAGATACTAAATTAGTTTTAGTTACATACATTGTCTTTCCACCCCTCCCCTCCTTCCCCCAATTAGTAAAGAAAAATGTAATAGAAAGAAAAAATAATAAAATAGAAGTCCATAGTTAGGCCTAGCAATATAAAGTACATGCAATTGCATCATTTGTCTTAGAGTTTCAGTTCTGAGGATACTTTGTTTGCCAAACAAGGCAACTTTCAAAATCTCAAATAATTTGCTCAGTTGAAAATATCTTTCTTAATAGGGATCATCTCTTCTCCTGTTTTGTCTGCTTTGGTCTACAAGCCAGAGTTCTTTAAGACAAGTCATCATTTTCCTAACTGCTAAGAAGGTTAACAGCAAATAGGTTAGGACTCATGTAAGAATTGTTATTGGCTAAAAAGGATGACTTGCTCAAATGATAGCCTCTTTCTGGGTACAGGAAATAGCAAATGACTGATAGTGGTTAAAACATCTAGCCCCTTACTGCCTTGAAGGGTCACACCAGGCCTGTGGCTACAAGGTGTTGATTGCCTCTGTTTCAGCTTCATGAATGTTTACATTTCTTTCTCAAGTCTGCCTCTCTTACTTCCTTAAATGTTTAGATTCCAAGACCCACAATAATAAGCCACCAGCATGTAGATCTTTACCTCAGAGTAGCTGTCTGAGGAAAAACAAAACAAAACAGAAATAGATTTTTAGAAACTCAAACAACTAAGAGAGTCGGTGATGGATGTGATCTGATGAAGCAGACTTAAAATCAGATTTTGGAATAGAATCACTGTCTGGCCAGGTTAATAAAAACTGTATTTGGAGTACTGATATAACTTAGAATACTGTAATAGTGAAATTACCGAAGTTTTCATTGGTGCTGAAATGGAATGTGATTGAATGTTTTTGGTAGATACCAGACAATTGAGTGGGTTTATGGAAATGGTTACTCCAGAAGCTGGGGAATTAGATGTCTATTTATGAATATTATTAAATTATACAAGAACAATAAGTTGAAGCTGAGAGTGATCAAGATATATGATGAAAGCCAGTGATTCTGTTTGGAAATAAATAAAAAAGATTTTGACTTCCTGCTTCTGGAGGACAGAGAAGCTGAAGATAAGACTCATCATTTATATAAATGTATAATGGCACCAGAGTGGGTTTAACTAAACCCTCATACAAGTAAATATTACAGACTTCATATTAACCCTGGTCAATTATCAAAATGCATCCACAATTTATACTTTTGTGGCTATGTATGTTTTGATGGCAATCTAAACAATAAAGATATTTCAGATATTATCAATTCTATATAACTTTCCAATTTCAAGCTTAACTTTATCCTGTTGATATGTGTGACTAAGACTATGTATTCCATCATCTAGAACATTTACTTTGTAAAGAGTTAATAATACTGTCTCTTACAGATTCTGCCTTTGTGCTTGACATACAGTTTAATAACTTTACCCAAAGTTATTTCATTAATCCTTTCCCTAAATTAGGAAGAAGAAATAGTATTTTTTTTTCTTTAAATAAGTGGTAGTTACATGTGTTTAGTAATATTTCTGTTTCAGTGTCTTGTTGTATGTCTTAACAATTTCATAACTATAAAAGGAATAGCTGTGTTATCCAATTAAATTACAATTTTAAATTCTGAACATGGTAGATGCATAAAGAATAGACAACTTAAAGACTATTAAATCATGTGAAAATGATTAAACTTCTGTATCTGCGTTATTGTAATTACTAGAATCTAGATTCTTACAAAATTAAATATTAAGGATTATAAAATGGGATTATAAGCATGTTGGAGATATATAAACATTTGTTAGAGAAAACTACAATTCTTGTAAAATGAACCTGAGGAATCCAATTAAACTTCTAGAATTACAAGCATAGCTCTGAATATAATTGAAGATTTTTCTCAGATTACTAATGAGAAGTCTTTTGAGTGATTTTTGCCAAAAGGTTATTTGTTAATTAGGATAGAATTATGCTTGTGTGTGTGTGTGATTCAGAAAATAAGTGAACTATTGTTACAGTGGAACGCACACAAGAATAGCAATTGCCAAGTTCCCACACAACTATCACCAGGTAGAGAACTGTAGATACGTGGCATTTTTATGCAATCGACTTTGTTGTGGTAGAACTCTCTCTTCATGAGAATGAATACAACAATAGTCTTTCCAAAGAACTCTCTTTTTTCCAGCTTGATTGAGGCATATTTGACAAATAAAATTGTATAAATTTAAGGTGTATGGGTGATAAGTTTATACTGTGAAATTGTTACCACAGTAAAGTTGGTTAATTTATCTATCATTTCACATAGTTACCTTTGTGTGTTTGGTAGGAATATTTGAGATCTACTCCTTTAGGAAAACTCAAGGGTAGCAACAGAGAACTGCTATATTCAAATCTTTAATCCATTTTCAATCATTTTTTGGTATGACATAAAGTGGTGGTCTGAAATCCTTTAAATGAATTCAAGTTGCGTTGTATTTTTTTAGTATCATAACAATGAGATCATCCTTAGAAATGAGGATGTGATTGAGCAAGTTCTGTGTGTAAGCTGCATTGCTTTAAAATTCATATATGGAATCCTAGCTCTCAATATAAATGTTTTGGAAGATAGGACCTTTAAAAAGGTGACTAAGGTTTTGTTAATCCATACAATGAGACCCTGGTCCAGTAGGACTGTATAATGATAAGAAAAGGCCAGGTAGCAGTAGTGTATACATGTAGAGGAAAGGGCATTAAAGTCCATAGAGAGAAGGAAGCCATCTAAAATCAACAAGACAGGGGAGCCAGATAGCAATATATGTGACCTCAGACTTAAAACAAAGTAAATTTCTGTTCTGTTCTGAACAAATTTCTGTTGTTTCAGCCACTCAATCTATGATATTCTCTTTCTTATGGCAACATGAGCCAGTCAACATGGAGATAGATTTGTATTTGCATGTTTTATGTTGATTTCTCAATTGGAGTAAGATTAAAAACTTTTTCATGCTCATCTGCTGGGAAATTGAAAGACTTTACAGTTATGGATTCCCACTCAACAGACACTACTCCAGTGATTATATAAAGAATGCAATCAAAGTAACCACCTAGAATTCTTTTTTTATGCCAGCAGTTTAAGCAGCCGTTGATCAAAAGATTCATTTTATACAAATAGATTAAAAAAAAATCACCAAAATTTTTATTTGAATCTGATGCAATAGAAGACTAAAAAATGAAAATTCTGTTCTCCAGTCAATCTTGCTCTTTAAAACTTGTCCTTGGTAATTAGAGTAAACTTACTGGCAGTAGGTAAGAATGTCATATGCTGAATCAATGTTTGACAATGTTATTTAAAGGAGCAGTGATTTTAGTCCTTTATGCTGATGAAAATGCTGCATTTTATGACAGTTGACAATATTGTCTTCAGATATTTCTGGCTATGTTTTTAATGATAATGTATGGCAATGTGGAACATAATAAAATTATATGCCTTGCCAGGTACTAGAAGTAAGTCATCTGTATAAAGAGCTTCGAAACTCTTATCCAAGTAGAGGTCTAGCAATGCATATAAGTCCTTCACCATTACGAGGGTGCTGCAGCCCTCGCAACTTTAAAAAGCAGTTCCTATAGACTTAGTATCATAGTACACATAACAAATACAGTATTTGATTGAAATTGTATTGATACATGTAATTTAAAAGTAAATTATGTTGCTTACCAATTTCATAGCCATTATATAGCTAACCTGTTTCTATGAAGCATATGAATTTAATATCAGTTCTAGAGGGAATGTCATTTTATAGTAACATGGCTGTAATCTTTGTTTTCCTACTCTAAAGCATAAACCAGATTGACTATTTAGAATACATGTCATTTCATGTATTCTATATATATATATATATATATATATATATATATATATATATATATATATATAGATGCAAAGTAATTTCTAAGGCACTAATATGGCCGTGTTCTGAAATGAATTTAGGTTGTACTTTCACATATTTACATATTTTAAATATATATTAAACTATCAAAAATGTATAGTATAAGTAGATTAAAGCTTTTTTAGTCCCAAAGCCTTCTTTAGGATTCTTATCTTGAGTCATAGTGAGGGGGTGGTCAGATAAAGAAAACAGAGCTGTAGTTCAGCCATTGCTGTCAGCCAAACAGACCTGCTGTATCCCTGTGGTAATTTTTGATGTTTACCAAGATTAAAGAACTGAAGATTAGAGAAGCATTTTTGTACCCTTTGGTGCTGTTCTCAGAAAAAATTAGTCTCAACACCCACACCATTTTTCCTTCTTCAACGGTCTTCAATTTAGAGGTCATCAGATTTACATTCAAGGGAGAAGGGTTTATCAAGAAAGTTATTCATTAATATTAACCCCACTTAAGAGCTTTTTTCTTTCTCAGGAAGGATGAACCTATGTGAAAATCAAATTTGGTAAATAAGCTATCAGTTCAGTAACTGTGATGTTCTAAATGATACCTACTTTATGTCTTCGTATAATGACTAACAGCCTCACATAAGATAAAAGTAGTTTTATTTTTCATTGTACTGGCTTTAAAGATGTTGTAAACATCTTTGCCCCCATATATAGTTTTTTAAAAATTGCAAAACAAAAATTTAATATACTTCTTCAAGTTATAGGCTATGGAATGATTTGTGGACTTTTTATATCGAATAAAGTTTTACTGCAATATCTATGATGAGTCAATTAGAAAGAATAACTTTGATGAGGACAGAGTGGAGTCAGTAAACTTGATAAACTCTCCATTTTCAATTTCCAAAAGGAAATTGTAAGTATTTTAAATAGATTTATGTTTCATAAGTACAATGAAAATGTGCTTTTTAATTCATGTCTCCCTACAGTGTTTCAAGCAAAAAACTTAATAAGTTCTTTTTGGATGAATGAATTAAGAAATAAAAGAAAACAGCATCCTTACATCTTCAAAAAGAACATGAAAATATGTTTTTAATGATATAATATTGCTTTCTATTCCTACCTACTAAATCTGTACTTAGAAATACGTCATTTCTGCTTGGTTGGTGAGCTGTTTAAGGATGGACATAGTTATGTATGCATCATACACAGATGTGAGTATTCTACAGCAAGGCAAGAGGCCATAAAACCTATTTAATTATACATTTTTACTTTTGCTATTTTCTTCCTCATTTTATTTTAATCAACTTCATACTAATTATTGCTTTCATGCACTAAATGGAAAATATATTACCATGAAGTACTCTTTTTTGCTAAAGATCTGAATTCTTAGTTCCAGTAGAGTTTGAAATGTACAGATAACTAGCAATTAAGGTTTCAAATTTTTCTAAAATTGTGTTTTTAAGTTGGGGTCAACAGTCCTCCTGGGGAGAGATTCATGAAAATTTTATGAAAATTTAAATACATTTGTTCATGTGCTTTTTCAAAAGAGATAATCTAAAACATCTCCAAAATGTTTAGAATCATTACTATGGTATACACAACTAACTTCCAGATTAACAATGGAAATAGATTCACTTTTTTAAACATCAAGATAAGTGGCATTAGCACAGTGAAGTCAATCAAATTCTTACAAAAAATATTTGGTGGATTCAATCATACCAGCACAATGGGTACAGCATATTCCACCGACTTTTCTTATATCTTTCTAAATCTCAGGGGGGGAAATATTTGTAAATTCAGATTAGTGCTGTCATTGCTACATTTAGATGTTAGCCAAATGGTGATTCTAGTGATTATTTTGGGATATCTATCAAGAAAAAAGGGGTAGAAAATTATGACTTTAGTTATTATTTTGCTACAGTTTGCCCCCAAAGCTTTTGAATGCCACTGATATCTGAAAAGTGCCAAATTAAATCTAAAAAGGTGGGAGAAAAGTTGCTAATTAGATCCATCTTTGTGGCATCTTTGAAAATCTCTTAACATTTTTGTATTTTTAAAGGGTAAATAGTGAGCTATAATTATACTTGCTGGAAATGGATTATATCCATTACAACAGTAGACTTTATAGACAAAAGAGAAAGGAAAAAGTGAAGAAAACTGCCCCTGTATTAACTTCAAGTAAATTGATCAGAAATTCTAAGTTCTATATTGAAAAATTCACAGCTCACATGTGATTCTCACTTTGAAATTTGCACATATTTAACATGTCAACTGAATTGTAAAGGAAAATGAACTAAATATTTGGGAAGACAGTTCAACTTAAGCAAGAAAAATATTTTTCAAGTTTTTGTTGTCTTGATATTTCTACAGATAAAATCAGAGAACAAGAGGAGGGAAAGGTATGTGTAAATGGGCTTCCATTACTTGTGATTGCTAGAATGTGATGATGAAGGATATAGTATTTAAAAGAACTAATAGACTACTTGGTAGAAAGAAGAGATAAGTGTATGGTTAACACTGTAGATTATATTCAAAGAAAATAAATATGAACAGGATTATTAGCTGAGTGACAGGAGGAGAGTCTTCATGAAAAATATAATTTGTAGCCTCGATCTTGAGAAAAAAATAGTAAGATTTTGTTAATTCCTTCCTAGTTTTAGCAAAATTTCAAAATCAAGTATAACAAAATCTATCAATAGTTCATTTAAAAAACATACACAATAAACAGAAAACAATTTCTAGTGTAAAAATATATTGTATGCAGTGTTGACTTTGAGAAATAAAGTATAAAATGCCCCACAAAACACTACTGAGTATATTGTCCAGGGGATCTAAAGTCTCCCACAGTGAAAATACCTCAGGTTCCCAGGTTAAAATCTGGAAATAGAAAGTGCTTCCAAACCCTACTCTCTGGGATGAACTCCAGGTAATAGCTGTCCTAGGTAGACAGATGGAACTAGGACACTCTACTTCATAAAACCAAGGCTCTTTTTATTAAATTGTAGAGAAATCATTATTCTCAATTGAAAGAGATGAGGTATGTTAACAATATACCCTGAAGTTTTCTGTAACCATAAGCAAGTTAGAAAGCAAGGTTTTGAAATAAACTTATTTTGTTTTCCTGCTGGATGAGAAATAGGAAGGGGGGGCAAGTTCCAATGAGTGAGTAAGGGAAGCTAGACTGATCACAATGTCTGGAGGGAATTTCTTTGCTCACCCATCATCTGCTGTCATTTCACGTTATATCATAAAGATATAAACACTGTTTCACTTCATGCCAACCACCTTCATCCTGCTCTGGGGAAGTTTAGAATATGGAGGAGTTCAGAGAAGACTTCAGAAACCATGAGACTAAAAGCTTTGTGATATTGTGGTCAGAACAGAAAGTAAGAATTAATATTTTTAGTTTGAATTAGTTATTCTTTCTTAGAAAAATAATTAATTTTTAAATCATTATTTTTTCCTAAAGCATCAGTTACACAGAACCTAGGTCTTTATTTGAATAGTTCAGTTTGACTATACATATCTCAGTCTTTACTGTTGTGGGATATTGGCACCAACAAACTGACAGAAATAGTGAGGCATAAAGCTAGGGAGAAGGAGGGAGGGTAAAATTAGGGAGGGATGAGCAAAGAGATTAAGATAGATGTTGGTAGATGACAGTTGGTAGATGACATAGTAATGGGAACCCTTAGGGTATATTGTGATGTAAAAAAATATACATATGTATAATCAATAAAATAAATCATAAAGGAAAAAAGGCAGAGAGCTGAAATAGATGTTGTTTGAGAGTAAGTGGCAAGAAAAAAAGACTATGTTTTGTTGACTCCAGAGTGTAAATGACCCTGTATGCAGTACTAATGGAATTTAGACTTTTGTCTTATACTCAATAAAGAATTATTAATACTCTGTGCACAGTATGATGGGATCTGTGTCTCAGTGCTATTACTTCAGTGACAGCTTTAGAGATAGATTAGTCTAGAGGCAAGATACTGGAGACGCGGTGGGTGGTTGAGGTAACAATGCAGGTTGGCAACACAGTGTAAATTTAGAGGATAACAGACAGATGCCTTTAAGTGGCATTTGTAGGTAACACCAGGAAACTTGATTTCTAATTTGCTATTTGAAGAAAAGAGTGCAGTTTAAAGTACATCTAAGTTTATGGCTTGAATGATTGGTAACATAATGATGCTTTTAGTACAACTGCAAACTTCAGGAAAAGGAAAAAAAGATGAATCTAATGTTGCGTTTGTTCTGTTTTAGATACTGTGAATTAAATATGTTGTCCATGAAAATTCCAGTAGATGAAATGTAAAACACAACTAGTGATTTCAATAGCTTAACATAAGTTTGTATCTTACTGATGGGAATTTCAAAATGGACACATCAGCTAAATGGGAAGCTTTCCTCTAAGCAATAATTGAAAAAAAAAATCAGGCTCATTCAAAGTTGTTTTGACACAAGGCTACCAAAATCCCTGGGTTCACTGTGTCACTCTTGCACCAAGGAAAGCAAGGGGGGACAGCTTGGGAGTTCTCAGGTTCGTGCTGGGAGGTGACACAGAAATAAACATCACTTACACTCATATCTTAGTCACTAGAACTTAGTCACATGGCCACATGTAACTATAAAGGAAGCTGAAAAGAGTATTTTAGTTCCATGTCCAATTATTGCTATTGATTTATTGATATGAGTCTCAGTGGGTAAATTAATTTAGAAATTATTAGCTAATAGGTGATGGAACTAGATAAGAGCACAGTGCCTGCCTTTGGTAATAGGTATCTCTTTCCTAAGTGCATAGTTTTGGAAGCCTCCATATACTAGAAACATTTTTTCATAGTCACTGGAGAGGTTTTTTAATTTCAATAATTGATTAATACAAGGAATATAGGAATGAATTTGTGAGCTGAACTAAAACCATGGACTCTAGCATGCTGGTGACAGCCTGTGTATCTATTGGTGGCTGGGATCCAGGATGCAGAAGTTGAATAAAATAATTATTTTCATCATCCCAAATCACCCAGACAGATGAGTATCTCATTTCCCTAGATAACATTGCTCACTCTTTCCTCACCTTCTGCCCCACAAGTGAGCTTGTCCTTCGAGTACAGAGACGCTCAGTGCATTGACACACTTTTGTCATTGGAAGAAATTTCAGGGTTAAGATGGAGGCAAAAGACTCAGCTCAAATCTACCTGGTCTCCAGTCACATGGCTTAGGGTTTCACGAGATAAATAAAAGATGGGGAGAAGAGCCAGGGTGTTGCTCTGCACAGGAGCTTCCTGTTTCTTCTTAGGTTTGTTCATTGTCATGATGATTTGGTATTTGTGGTGCTGGGAAAAAGAGTTTGGAGAACTTGACATCACAAGATTATTTTGATTAGTTTTTCAGCACACCTGCAATGCATATTGGGACTTAACATGGGGATGGTCAATGAAAACCTGCCCCAGCCAATTTCTTCTGGTGATGCTGACTGACTCTGGAAACTGTCAGGGTGGGTTATAAAACATGAGGTAGAGATAAGTTTAAAAGAACGTAAGAGTTAGCCCTGACACAATCTATATTTTGATCCTCTTTCAGTGACAGACTCCCATGCATCGTGCAATTGCCTTTAAGTCTGTGTTCGGCAAACAACTTTATTCCTTATGAAACCATCTGTGTTATACAAAAGGATTCCTGACTATGATTTCACTTGACTGGTTAGTTTTGTGTGGTGCTATGAATAGCCATGATACCCTTATTTGGGAGAATAATGCATTTAAAAGACAAACTTGACCTTCTCTGTGGGTCATGACAAGGCTGGTTCCCACATTGGTTTAGGAGGGTCCAATATCTCCCAGGAACCCTAGAACTGTCCCACCTTTGATCACATTCTTCTGGGAGAAAGAACTATTATATTCACTCCACCTAACAGGGAATTTACCTAGAGAATGCCAAGGAGACTTGATCCTTGAATCACATGGGTGATATCTGGGAAGCAGTCTGTGGGGAGCTGGGTGGGAATGTGTAGCAAGCCAGGGAGATAACTTGAGTTAGAATGTTTTGGTTTTATACCGAGATTTATTTAATGCTTGTTTTAATCATGTATAACTAGTTTACAGCAAGTTTTATGATTCAGAAATGTAGAACAACCCCTCTTCAGATGGTGTTATTAAACCCCGCCAAGTAGTAATATTTAAATACTTAGGCATAAGGCATGTTGTCCACACTGGTATTGAAAAGAATTTTTAACTTTGACTTTACACCTACAGGCCTGCTTCTCTCTCTGCAAAGCAGGCTCCAAATAGTTTACATTAGCAATTACCTTTAACTTTAACTGGATATACCTATCTGCCTGCTTCTCTCTACAAAGCAGGCTACACACAGTTCATTAGCATTTACACTGTTTACCTTTACCATTGATAGGCAAAAGCCAGCCAGTTGCTCTCTGCCTTTAGCTCCAAAAACTGCAGAAAAAAAAAAAAAAAACTTAAAAAACTTGCATGGCCTCTTCCAGACACCAGTCAAACTCAACAAAACAAACTCCAACACGGAGTTCAAATCTGCAAACTTCTTAACTGCATTTAGCACACATGCTGCCAGTCTGGGCCCAGTCAAAGACTGCAGCCTCCCTACTCCCCCTCCCCCCCCCCATCCTGGCCAAGTCCACATCTTTACAAGATGGCTGATTCCCATCACTCCTCCATTAAATCTGTCTATCCAATCTCCATATTGCCATCCTATTTCTTTGTTTGCACACCCTTTATATACCCAGATTTCACCTTCCAGGAAACCTGTTTCACCTTGACCATTTCACTTCTTTCTCCCCCTTCATCTCCCTAAAGGAAAATTCCAAGGAAGGTCATTCTCATATTTTAGCATACCTGTCCTTAAAATCTGCAATCTTAAACAAAAAACAATGGGGGGGGGGAGGGGGTAGCACATCCTATCAGTGTTTTTTGGTATTGATTCTTTTGTCCTGGGAGGCCCTGGTGAATCTGTAATTTTCAAAAGAAAAATTTGGAGAGAAATAAGGAAGAGGACTTGAGATTTGAACCTCCAAGAAAAATAACATTAGAGAACCAACAAAAAAAGGGGTAAGGAGCCTGGGAAGTGCTGAGAAAAATAGGAGGAAACGAAAAATGCACTGAGTGTCACTGTAAAGAAGGTAGAGCTTTTCACAGAAATGTCTATACTCTCAACGGTCACAGAAAGTTCAAGAGGCATGTGGAATAATGCCTAATGGCAACTGAGTTCCATGGAGAGTCAACTGACAGAGCAAATAAAAGTTTATCTTGCCGCAGGAGCATTTTCTTCTAGGGATTTGGGAGGAACTTGATGAATGGGAGGGAGAGACTAGTGTGAAGGCCTGAGGCTTTCCTGGGTGGAGGATTCAACAGTCTAGTATTTTTAAGTTTTGTATTGTGAAATGTTTCTGCATCTTTTTCCTCTTTTTTTGACCATGCCTTTTTGATATAACTGAATTTCCACATAAAATATGTTCTTTAAAGCTAGTTGGCATGAATCACAGCTATTGTTCTGGCAGTTTCAATGGGAAGTCAATTACTACCCTGCCCAGTTCTAGCCCAGGATGCAATTTAAAATATAGAACTTTAATTCAAAGTAACTCAGTTTCCCCAGGCAAGGGAGGCAAACTCTTAGATTTAACAAATCTTGAGCAGTTCTCTAAACACAATACTTAATGGGGTTAAAATATTTGCTATCAACATGCTGACATATTTTCCTAAGGTTCTTATGGCCAGTAACATTATTTTTTGCTAATGAGGAGAGCTTGAAAGTTCATACCAGAATGTTCTGTAAACTATGCATACTTTTTTTTTTTTTAATAACAGGAGCAGAAGAACAAAACATGTGTTTAGAATATCCATCTATTCAGCTTTCAAGCAAAGATAGGTAGATAGGTTTTATGGGAATTTTTTTTTCTGATGATGATGCAGTGATATGGGGTTGCTGATTAGTATAGGTTAGGCATTCAGGAGAAAAGATATGCACATCCAGAAAAACATCAGATAGAGAGAGAAGGTAGCAAATGCAAGAGCAAACAACTAACTGAAGTAGTGGAATGGGCAAGAAATTATGAGACAGAAGAAACAACCAAAAACTTTCAGAAAGTTTAAAAAATGTCTGCAAACTCCATCTTCAGCAGGGTGAGCACAAAGGATTGTGGGATGATCTATGGATGCTTTGTTGTTGGTAACAAGAACTGAGGGGGGAGATCCTCTACCCCTAACTCATAAAAAATGATGTGAAACAATCTTAATAAAACAAACAAAACAAAAACTTCATGTTCAGTAATCTAAACAAACTTTAAACCTCTAGGAAGATTTTATGACTCATACTGTTTGGTGTTTCATCTTAATGTGATGCAATGAATAAGATGAAGCAAGAACAAGATGGCGCAATTTTATTCGAATTTCATAGTCACATTCCACTTTTGCTTATTCTTTTCAATAATCTTTGTGGAATTTATTTTGTAGGTGAGTGTGCAAGTCTTCTTTTGGGATGTACTGAAATTTTAATGTTGAGAACCTAATGATAACTCACACTCAGTTCCATAACAGTTTCATTGCTAAGATATTAAACACCAGTCACATGACTGCAAACTCAAGTAACAGAGGCATTCTGCATCCTGGAAAATTCTCTGAACTCACATAGCCCTTTACCCTGTCTCTTATCACAGCAGGTGTGCTCTTTGCAACTCAGCCCTGGTACATGCTACATTGCCCTGTCACGATTTCCTGTAACCCCTATTCTGCATACTTCGCTTACATCTGTTCAGATACCCACAGCCAGGCATGCTATCTCAGGCCTTGCCTCTGATCTCTCTCCTTGGGAAGCAGAACTCTGTGCAGATATACTTTGAGGCCAGGGGACTGGTGGCTCAGCGTGATATCATTATGAAGGGCCTTTACTAGGTCCTTTGTTGTTAATTCATCCAGAAGCTGGTTGTGAAAACTCTGGCAAGGTTCATGGTCATACTTATCTGTATGGGTGAAGTGCAGGGTTTATATAAAGCACAGACAGTGTTTGACTTAGCTCTGTGGAACGATACCCCTTCAAAGCATCAAAACCTGGTCTAAGCAGGTGGCTAACAAACTGAAGTCGAATGTAAGAAGACTATTAAGTGTCTACTTTATATTCACCTGTTTCCTCTCTAATCTCCTCAGCCATACCCATTTCACTCTATCACAAAATATTTCCCAGGGGCCATTATGCTCCAGCTTTCAGTCAGATTTGGCCAGTGGGATGTAATAGCAGTAGGTCAGAGGACAAGATATAGGGTTAGCTTGTAGTAATTCTTTCCCTTTTTACTTTGAAGCAACCCTCCAGAAACTCCTGAGCCTCCTCTGTGGCTTTAAGTCCTACCTAACAGTAGTTCTTTTATTGAGTAGGCCAGCTCTGGGACAGCCTACTCCCTTAACACTCCAGCCTCAGGGGTGCCAGCAATTCCTTCATGTTGGTAGTGACTGAGTTGCCTCATAAACCTTTGTTAAACCTTTCAACAATGTGAAGAGTGATCTGTGTTAAACTAGCTCTGTTTAAAATATTATAATGAACCATAAAAAAATTCATGATGTTGAATTGAATCTGATCAGCAAAAGGACAATTACCTTTGGTTTTACCAACTGTCTAGTAATATCTGCTTTCTGTCTCAATCCTTAACTTTCATATGTTGACCACTAGACACAAGGTATGAGAAATGAATTGACCAGAAGAGATTGCCCAGCCACAGCCAGGGGTTAAATGGAAGTATGAACCATGAGACAACTCTATTAATAAAAGAAAGGGGTATATATAGGGACACAGGTCTAGGGCCTGTTGAATTTTAAAGAAGATAAATAAACCTGAGAGACAATTAACATTCTAAAATCTAAAAGTAATTGAGGAAGGGGGAGTGTAGGCAGGTGGTTGTTATCTCTGATTAAGAAAGCAAGCGGTGGCAGTGTGGTTTTAGAAGGTTATTTTAGTAAATTAGTCTCTAAGTTTTTTTAGGGATGGTTAACGAGAGGGGTTTTTCTTTATTTCATCTGGATTGACCCTCCTGGTATGCAAATGGCGCACAGCATTCATATACCCCAGATTACAGCATTATTTGGACAAAGAGCACCTTAAAATGTCTGTTTCATGACTTAAATCTGATGGTAGCATGGACATAGCTAACCAGTGTATTGGTTTTATAAGGCTGCCGTGACAGAGTGGTTTAAGCAACCTCGGCTCATAAATCTGGAAGTTCAAAATCTAAGATCAAAGTATGAGTGGGGTTAGTTCCTGCTGAGATCTCTTGAGAAGACCCATTTCATACCTTTCCTTTAATTTTGGGGGTTTGTTAGCAATCTTTGCAGCTCCTAAGTTTATAGATACAGCACCCCAATCTCTTCCATCAGGTTTATATAGTATAGCGTTCTTAATGTGTGAATGTCTTCATTCAAACTTTTATAGGATTCTGAATGTAGGACTGACCTTACCTATATAATCTAACCTTGTATACTCCTGTAAGCATCCTAGTAAGATCCCATTCTTGACCTTTGATGTACTTCAATGTATGAATTTGAGGAAGAAGAAATTCAACTACAAGTAATTATGGATAGGCTACTGAGAAAACAAATCAATGATTTGTAAACTTTAAGTCAGCAGGAAAACAAATTGAAACAATCAGGTAAGGAAAAAAGAAGTGTTGTAGTTCTAAAAGTATTGTGGGAAGTTGTAATGATGTAAGGTTTAAGAGGAAATGAGAGAAAGCTAGTTCTGAGGACTTTTACAATAATGGCTATCTGAGAGAGGGGGATTAACTATAATGTCGTGCTTATTTATGTTTTGATATGTTGAATATGAAGTACTGACAGAATACTTAGTTGGAGATATCTAGAAGGACATGAAAGTTTGAGGTCTGGAGTTCTGAAATTAGGATTCCTGCATTTGGTTTCTAGTCCTTCTTCTGTTTTGAATAAAGCAACTTCCCTTTCTACGTAGCAATTTCCTTATCTGAAGAATGTGGATATGAACAATGCTCAGTGGGTTGTTAAGAGACTTAAAGACAGAAACCATGTAAAACAGCTTAGTATGTAGTACTAGAAGAGTTTGCTCCTTGTCAGTTGTCATCATGATTACTTGTTACCCTTATCAACAGCAGTATTAAGAATAGATACATAGGTAAGTAAATGGATAATGGCATGAAAAAAGTGATCTGATATCTCTGCATATCACAAAGCAGGGACAACAGAAGTTTAAAGGAAATCTCAGAAGATAGATTCCTTCTATCTTTTTGGACAGAAATAAACATTGCTGTAAGGTAAAGTCAAAGTTTAATGAAAAAAAAGATAATTTAAGTGGTTATTCAGAGCTAAACTGAGCACTGAGGATCCAGGAGATGAATATTGGAGCTTTTTGAGTGACTAACCTCTGCCTCCCCTAATCCCACTTGGTTTTTTACTTTGATTTATATAGGTAATCTACTTGCACAGAAATAATGTGATTTTTTTTCTTAGCAAAAGATAGAAGACAGCTAGTTAATTTCTAATATTTAGCATTAACTAAAGGAGGCTGATTTCTAGCAAACTTAGTTTTGATGGAAGAGAAACACTTAATAGCTTCAAAGCATTCCCTTAATCTTACAGAGCTAATTGAGCCAGAGCTATCTGTTTGGAGAGATGTAAGGACTAAGAGCTATTTGAATCTCTTACCTTAAAAATACTGTAATTGAACTCAATGGGTTCTTTCCCTTGGTGGGTGTCTGGGCTGAATAAAAGACACTGCCAAGATGGGATACACAAAGGACAAGTATTTATTACCTTGTGACAAGAAAAAGAGACTGCAAAACTGGTATTTTCCAAAGAAACTGTCTCTCAGTGGGGGCAGTTTGGTAAAGTTTTAGAGTATTGTTTAATGTGGGAGTGGAGTTTCAGAGGTGTCTTTGTTCTTAGTGCTGACTTTCTTCTGGTTTGTCTTCAGCTTGGAAGGTCTATGAAAATCATACCTTCAGGGACACATGAGTTTGCTATATACATAATTCTTTTCTCATCTACATTTTGCTAATGGTCAACAAGCTGTGTACTAGGTGACATTTGTCTGGTGACCTGGACCAATAGGGAAAATTTCTTAACTGTTTACTACCCTAGGTTCATCCCACCTCTTTGAATGTGAGTGCAGTGAAGACATTATTTCACATTCCTTGCTGTTTTTAGAGAGGATTATTACAGAAACAATCTCCATGAAGAGGGGAGGGTGGAGATGAGTGGCAAGGAGATGCCAAAGCAGACTTGTAAAAAACTTAGAAGTGAACAAGGAAGGAGGTACATGCTGCTGAGATAAGTGGAGATACTTGGAAGAGATGTGAGTGAGAGAGCCCTGGGGAGTTATTTACTGGATTTATATTTTTCTTTGTTCCTTTCTTCCAGCCTTACCTGGCCTCTTCTACCCCTTCTTTATGGTTTCCTGCTAGAAGGTGTCTTAGTCTTGAGGCAAGGTTTTAGGCCTATGAGATCCAAGCTTGGGTCAACTCTGTCTGGTTGAACATTTATCCCTGAGGAGATGGGCATCTTTGGGTGTTTTATTGGGAAGCTATTATCCTCTCATCTCTTCTCTTTCTCATACCAATTCTATCAAATATTTTTTCACAATAAGAGTATGCTTACTCTTTATGTGGCAATGGTGAATCCATCTAAAGTGTGCAATTTTAGGGACTCCAAGGAACCCCTTATTCTGCACAAAATGTACATTTTGTGAAATAGCCTAAATCTTCTTTCCTGAGACACGTGATGTAAAGGGAACTGGAAAGAAAGATAAATGAACCGCAACTCACAGCAGACATTTTACACAGTGAGAATATGCATATGTTAGATTGATCATAAATAACATTGAAATTAGAAATAAGCTTGCATGGGATTTGACCAAGTCGTTGCTCTTTGTCAGTATATCAAATCCTAATTTTAAAACTTTTTGTAGCATTAATCTCTTAGAAATATCAGTGATTTAAAATTTAATTTTGCTTGACATTTTTTTAAAGAGCTCCTGAAATAAAACTTCTTTTTTGGAGAAAGAACAGGGAGAGGTGATAGGAAGTGATTATTCACTTGATACAACTGTGTTTAATTGACAAATAAATTGCACACTGAGGATTAAAGAAAAATGTTGGTGCAATTTGAGATAGAAAATACAGGTTCAGAACTGAGAAGGAACATTCTATCTTAATGCTCATATTTTATTTATGAAGAAAGTAAACTCAAGGAACTTAAGTGACATTTTTATGAAGTCATAATGACTTAATGACTGACTGGGGACCAGAAACTATGCGTTCTGTTTGACACTAGAGTTTATTCCATTATTACATGCAGACTGACTAAAGAAATATATGTCATTCCAAATAAAGTCCTTTAAAATGAATATATCATCTTTCAGTTCTCCTACTGCAAATAGTAGTACAAACTAGGCACAGTGTCATTCAAAGATTCTTGAAAAGGAATACTGTTGACAGCAGGGAAGCACTGAGTAGATGACTGTGCTCCTCACAATGAAACAAAAGACATCACTTTCCCACTCTGGAATAGCTATCATCATGCCTGAAGGAGGAGAATGGGACAAGGAGGTAGAAGGTATGTGGGGTAGGGATGTAGGAAGAAGGAAATGCAATTTTATTTAGTTCAATGTGGCTTCACTCATGCTTCGCAAAAATTTTAATTAAGATTACAAGCTGATTTTCAGCCTAGTCATAAAGGTCTGAGAAATGCTTCAGTATTCTTAGGCTCCCTGAAGGAAAAACAAAACAACAATAATGGAACACATTCAGAACAACCACAGCCTATGCCTTATATAATAAGTATAATGTCACACAACTTGATAAACTCAGTAAGTTTACTTTAAAAGTGAAAACTTGGAACATTGAAACAGAGGTGGTCAAGATGGTCATTTGTTATTTCTGCTTATCTTGCAATAACAGCAGGGAAGGCTTGCAACAATAGGACAAAAATACCCCTTCTCATTTTGAACAAGAAAAAACCTAACTTTTCATAAATTGATGAACTGTGTTTCAGAGCAAAGGCTCAGAAGAGTGTTCATCATCCTTGAGGTAATAGCTCATTGCCCACACTGAAAATAGCTGTGGAAAATGGAACTGATATACGCAACTCATGGTTAGATGAAGAACAGTCAGAAGTAAGGAGTACTCTGTCTATTGCAGTTCTGAATCCAAATTCAAGATATTCTCTGATTTAGCAAAAAGCAGCCAATCAGACTCTAGCAACTTATAATTTCTGTATTCTTCAACTCCATAACCACTAGCCAAAATACCTTCCTCCAGGAAACTGATATGAGAGCCTTGCCTCCATTCTCCTGCTTGGTGACCTTGCAGCAAACTCTTTTCACAAGAGCTGCTCGTATGGTTTTTGACTTCTGTCCATTGGGTAACATTGGGTAACAGGTAACATTTGGCAACATTATCCCCTATTTCTTGCTATTGCATTGTCATATCTGAAATATATCTCAATAACCCTAGCACTCAATGACCCTATTGGGATGATCAAGGTCAATGGATGTATATATTTGCATCCATATTCATATGCAAACTTTTAATATGTATACATTTTTAAAATTAGAAATACTGGGTTTTGATAGTTCTCCTAAAGAATGGAAAATTAATACTAAAGCATAAAAAAATTCTTAAAATGGGTCCATTATAATTGCAACATCACTATGACCTTAATTTTCATCACCATTGTAAGAACTTTACTGCAAATAAATACCTCTTTATAAGTAACTAATGAAAGTAATTAAGTAATTCCATAAATGTAACATAGAAAATTTTATATTTCATGCCTATCAAGAGTCCTGGGATCAAGTTCAGAATGAGGTGATCCTATCACTGTTTTTGAAAAATCAGTTTTCATGTAAACTTGAACTCTCATGATATGTACATATTCTGTAAATCTGTGAGAGTATGGATCACTCACAGAAGGGGTTTCTGTGACATTAATATTTTATAAATCTCAACACCTGACAACTTAATTAAGCACTGTAAAGTGTACTTTCTTTACAAAAACCACTTTAATTCTCATAAAATTATGAAACCAATACCAATCGAAATTTGTATACATGCTGGTAAGCAAGCAGATAAGTTAAAGTTCACTATTCAACTAATTTGGATTGTTGACTCATTTAGTCCATATATCCATGTCATCCAGGCCATATTTTCATGTCATTCTGCATTGCTAAAACAGAGGATTATATTTCCTAACAAGACTATCCAATTGAACATCTTCTTGTATTACCATGTTTGATACAGATCACAAATAGGCAACAGTAACCTTGATTTAGGAAGATCATTTAAGTAGAGTAGGGGCTCAGACCCTTTTGGGGTGAAGACCTATATTCTGTTAAATTTCCAAGACTAGCAGAAACACTATAAGAGAAAGAGTGAACTGAAACAGTAGCAGAAGGAGCGGGTCAAATTTGGCATCAAGATCAGCTGCAAGTCCGAGGCAGGAGTTGTAGCTCATCCCTTAACCTTCTCCTTGTAGCCCAGGCAGAAAGATCTGATGGTATCTGGAGGAACAGCTTCTGTATGAACAAAGATGATGTGAGAGGCAGAAAGAGAGGACTGTGGTCAACCAGTAGATTCACTAAACAGAGCCCCCATCAAGAGAAAGCTTGCCACCCAGATGTGGGATGTAGAGATGTGGGCAAGAGGAACCTTGAACCCCATCCCCTACTGGCTCTGACTCTGCTGTAAGAGGCCACACCCCTTCTAGAGATACCCACATCCAGTGGTTAATTAACATAGGCCCCATGTGAGATGTACAATAATTTATTTGATTAGAATCTGAGTACCTAATTTATAAGCTCAACTAAAATAAAACCAAACTATTTTCTACTCTACTTTATGTACTTTGTGGTCCAGGAAACATCTTATTTCAATCTCATCTCATTCCTCTCTGACTTTTGCATCTGCTTTAGTCATTGCACCATCTGCAACTCCTTCCCCAACCATCCCCCACCTGGAGTTTAGTGTGATTTAAATATACTTTTCTTCATGCAATTTTAATTTAACTGTCTTTAATTACAAGTGATCTTTTCTTCCATTTCCTTCCCCAATGTATTTTTTTGTGTGTTTCTTTTTAAACCTATGATCAGATACTGTCTTAAACTAGTTATTAGAAAAACTTGCTTTTACCTCCCTTTAATTTTAACTCTTGAAAAAAGTAAACAGATACTATCTTCTGAGTTTCTGTAATGTTTCTCTGAGTACATTGGATGCAAAAATTTGACAAATGTTTGCTAAATGTATTATTAATAGCATCTTAGAAAAAAGGTGGAAAAAATCTCATTTGAAAATGAAAAGCAAGGTGATAACATTTCCTGGAGCTCAAATTGTTTGTCAGCGATTTATGTGATTCAGCCATTTGATGCTAGACAAGACAAAAAGGATCAAAGAGGACCACTCCAATTATCTTTTGTGAAAAGTCCTGGTCTTCTCCATGTTACATGAGATGTGAAGTGAAATTCTTCATTTTTTCCTCCTAAATATATTCATACAAACATGGAGGAAAGGAACTCACAGCAGCAGATTTTGAAACATAGAATTGAACAGTAAAATAAAGTATATCCCATCAGAAGAAGCATTCTGTGAGGAAAGAACTTGATGAGGCATAAAGGAAAACTACTTAAATTGTCAATTATCTCTGTTGTTGTACATCCAAATGATACCTTTTCTATAATTAGACACATAATTGCTTGAATGAATGAATACTCTTAGTCAGATCTAAGTGGCCTTTGACTTTTATAGTGGTTTTCTGTTTGCGCCATAATGGTGATTCTCAAGTAAATGTTTGCTGTGCAGCAAAAATGTCAAGACATTTGTGCAATTTGTTTTCTCCTCTTCGTCATTTGTAGATGGATTATTGTATAAATTCTAGCTGTTATGTTCGGTGAGATTACAGCATTTCCCAATAATAGTGGCTATGTTATACTCTTCTGGCATTGTTTATAAGCTTTTTCTCATGCAAAGGAAAAAAAATGGATCCTTTCTATATAATGTGCTCTGGTTCAAAATGTAGACATGTGTCATATGTAAATATTTGACACAATAAAGATAAAAGCTCTTATTTCTGTGCTTCCTCTTTTAAAGGGTTTAATGCCATGTGAGGCCCTGTCACTTCTACTCAAAACATATGATCTTAATACTTATAGAGACATTGCCTGTGAAAAACAAAGACAAAAATAGTACATGAATCAATTTTCTCCTACCTAGCCCACAAAATCCACTCTCTCTACAACCACACATCTCTCATAGCAAAGCATGAACCATTTCCACACACAACAGTGGTTTCCTCAGATGTGCAATTTCGCAGGGAGACTGGGGTGGAAGAGGTGAGGGTACACCTTCCCTCTTCTAACTCCTCATTATACACTGCAAAACACTGCAGTTAGAAATATCTGGGAGCTATAATTTGGTCTAGTATATATATTTTAGTACAATGCCTTGATTATATAAATACTTATAGTTACTGAAAGAAGTGTGAACTTTTTTTTTTTAATAAAATACGATTTTATTTTATTTTATTTTTGAGACTAGGTCTTGCTATGTTGCCTGGGGTAGTCCCTATCCTGCAGACTCAAGCAATTCCCAGCCTCAGCCTCCCAGGTAGCTGGGATTACAGGTATCCATCACTGCACCCGGCTGCTTTTTCTTTGAAGTTCAAATGCTATTTATTGAAGTGTTGGATTCAGTTAAATCTTAAATTTCTGTGTAGTTTTTAAAAATCAACAAATTAAACACTTTTAATTTGCAAAAACACTTTACAGCATAAGGATTCATTCATATGTGATGAATGAAGACTAAATTTTCTGAAATGAGGAACTTCTATGTTGAAAATTATCATAAGAATGAAAAATGTTCTTTACTGAAGTCCTGGGCAAGAATATATAAGTGATAGCTGTAGTCCTTTCCTTTAAAAAATGACTACTATTTTTCATGCAAAATATCATTACTAAATTGTGATATGTTCAGAAGTTAAAGTCATAAATATTTTACTCACTGATGAGGTACTGTCCTATTTTTAAGACTTACAAAAAGAAGAATATTCTCCAATCATATTCTGTATATGATTAATAGTGTCCATTTCAAAAGATCTGAATGACATTCATTTCTAAACCTAACAGAAGACAATAACATTGCCATATTTCCTTTCATTTTCTTGTCATTGTTATCTTTGGACATTTCACATCATTCCTATGTTTTAACCTTTTCTGAAATTCAAAAGCTTATCAATATTGTATTAAAAGTTTAAAATTAATTAACCATATCACTAATGTTTATGTTTTATAAAAATACCTAAAATAGAAATTAATATTCATATACAAAGGAGAACTAATTGCATACACATATATACTGTTCCTTTAATGATCTTAATATGAACTTCAATATACCAAAAGATAAAAAAGTAATAGCCTAAACAATTGTCTAAAAATTCTAAAATGCAAAAATAGTATACCCTTTGTGTACACTAGTAACATCTAAGATATGTTCTATTCTACTAGTTGCAGTGACTTTGAGGAAAAAAAATTTTAATGACCTAAAGCCTTTAAATAAACAAATATTACATTTGGCAAAATGAGTTCAAACATAAATGCATACAGAGATGTAATTGGAAACAATTATTCTGCTGTGATGTTATCCTAGATCTCTAACAGAGAGTGGAAATGTTGAGTAAGTCACCTGACAATGATGGACGAGGCACTTAACAGTTTCTGAGTTGTTTTTTTTCAGTTGTAAAATGGTGTGTGTGTGTGTGTGTGTGTGTGTGTGTGTGTATGTGTGTGTGTGTGAATGAGGAGGAGAGGAGAGGAAAGGGAATGGAAGGGAAAGAGGAAGGGAGGGGAGGGGGAGGGAAAGGGAGGAACCTTACTATAAAATGTTATAATCTCTAATTCTAACATTTCCTATCTCCAGGACTGATTATTAAACCTTCTTTTTGATCTATTTTAGATTCTTCTCATTGTACACAATTTAATCTGGCAATTATATTTACAATGTGGTCTATATCTTATCTCTTTATCCTGAACTTTTGATTCATGTTCCCAAGTACACCTGAGCTTCCCACATTTAAATAGATCATGGTTCTAATCATATATATATATATGTACACATATATATACATGAGATATGTATGATCAAAGTGCATATTTATGTGCATATATGTGTATATATGTGTATATGTGTTTATGTATGTATATATACATATATACACACATATATACACATATATACACTTTGATAATACATATCTCATGTATCCCTAATACACAGTCAAAGACAGCAGGCTAGACAAGAGACATGCAGTTTAGACAAGAGACTACAGAACACCAAAAGCCCAAGTGGTAGAAGTTTCTGTCTGCATTCAAATTAAATTACATCTTACCTATTATCAGTTAACCAGATTTTGTTGAAATTTAGATCCATGCCTTATTTCTGAAACAATATGTTAAAGAGTACACAATGTGAAATTGGTCATAGATATTCTATTGGTTAATATTCTGTATATAGTAAAGAACCTATGGCCACTCTCACTCCAAAAACTGTCATGTCACCATTATCCAAATTCAGTATGCTGTGATTGCATAGGGGCTTGGCTTTTTTTCCTCCCCACTATCATCATATAAGAGACAGTTAAATGCAATAATGACCCTATTGTTATGTAGGAAGAAGCAAGGTTTTTGAATTCATTATCAATGCATATATTTGCATTGTTCCAAGTTGTTAAGGGGTATGAGGGTGTTCTACTATGAGGGTTAAGCTCAGGTTTGAAATTCATGTGTTCTTCATGGGTCCACAGAACTAACCAAAGCTGAGTTTCTGGTGTGCTTACTGAAAATTCTGACTTTAGAGAAATGTCAAACTTGAAGCTCTTTTATATATTTGAAGTTTAAAAATTTCGAGCTTTGAATCCTTTGAAAAATTCAGTACATAAAAGAGTAACTTTTTTTGATCCTGAGAGGAATCAAACTTGGTATAATTATTCCTATTTAAAAATTTTTACTTACCCTTCCTTCTCTCCTTGTTAAATCTCACAGTGGTGGTTGAAAGGGCTCCTGAATGTTTGGGACCAGGACTAGGAAAGAAGCAAGCCTACTAGTTGCTGCTGAAGACATTTCCATTAGAAGTGATGATGCCTCTTGTTTATTATCACCAGTCCCAAGACAGTTATATGACAGAACTGGGTTCATGAAATAATATTGTTTTATTTTCCCCCAGAAATTATGAGGCATTGGATAAAGTCATCATGGTACAACAAGGACTCTTCTTACCCATGATGTAATTAATAAAAAATTATGTAAAAGGCAAAAGATTTATACAATCTGAAGAGAAACCAGAGCACATCCTAAGAATGGGCAACAAGTGCTGACAAGGATGTGGAGAGAAAGGAACACTCTTACACTGTTGGTGGGAGTGTAAACTGGTCCAACCACTATGGAAAGCTGTGTGGAGGAACCTCAAACAAATGCCAATGGAGCTACCATTTACCTAGCAATTGCTCTCTTGAGAAACTACCCATAAGAGACCTCAATGTGGGTACAAAGGGACACCTGTGTTCGGATATTTAGTGCAGCACTATTTATAATTGCAAGAACTTGGAAGCAACCTAAATGCCCCAAGACAGATGACTGGATGAAAAAGATGTGGTATATTTACACAATGGAATATTATTCATCAATTAAAAATGACAAATTTGATGATTTTATAACATGTATGTACTTAGAAGAAATAATAGCCAAAACAAGTCAAAAAGAAAAAGACAAAAACCAAATGGTTTCACTAATATATGGGATATAGGGAGAAAATAAAGAAAAGCCATGAGGAAAAGTCAAAACAAGCTAAATACCAAATTGAAGCAAACCACTTCAGGCAGGGGAAAATTGGGGGAATGGTGGGAAGATGGGGGGAGCGAATCCCTGTGATTACAAAGATGTGAAATTTATATATAAATAAATTTAAATAAATAAATAGTTATGCAACACTTTTTTAAACTTTGCTCCATTTTTATCATTTTGAGCTTATTAGTAGAACTTGTAGAAAACATTTCACATATTTATCAGAATATCACTTTGTCAACTAAATATGTTTAACTGAGCATTTTATGAGAATTTGCGTTGTGTCAGGCACTGTTTGTTCTAAGTACAGTACACAGATTAACTGGTTTAATCCTCAAATCAATATCACCAGTAGACTTAAATTTTTTTATTATAAAATATAAACATGAACAAACTGAGGCACACAGAAATTAAGCAGTTTGCCCAAGGTTAAGAAAAAGTGTTTATTGCAGGCAGGATTTGAGACAGCAATCTGGACACAGAGTAGAGGTTTAAAAGGTAATGAATAACTCATTGGCTTCAATGAACTCACCTTGTGGATCAGGATTTGAAGTAGAAAATCGATAGTACAGGAACTTTCACTTTACGTGCCATGTCATAAATAACCATGGAAAGTTCCCAGAAATGATTTTTCAGGAAATTTGAGGGAGCACACAAATCGAACCTGATATGTGAACTGAATTGAAGAGATCCAAGAACCAATTTGAATTTCATTAAAATATAGTAACCTTTTTCCTGGCGGTTCTCCTAGTCTGCTTGCTCCATTTTCTCAGCTAAAGCGGCTAAAGGCTTTTCTTAAATCTGATCCAGTTTGCCACCTTTTGGCCCCTTTTTGTTTTAATGGTTTTGCAGGACCGTGGCCAGTATGTTCAAATTCAAGCTCAACTGGATTCCCCTCTTTGAAATATTGCAATATCGTCATAACACTGCTATTTACACACACAGTTGTTGACAGAGTCAGTGCAATGGTCTATGTAATGTTAGGATAGAATCTGCCACAGAGCAAATAGTGTCAGCTACTAATATTAAATTTAATCTTCTATTTCCTTCTTCCTCAACTCTGCCTGCTCAGCCCACTCTCCATTTTCCCTCACTACTAGGTTACCTACATGATATTTTAGCCAATTTCTTACCAGAGACAATCGTTCATTGAGGGTCATACTCATCTAGATGGAGGCTTTTCATTATTTATGTGAAAGTAATCTGCTTTCTCTGTTGAAGATCTTCAAGAATAACAAATTTTCTGTGGATTGTTTGCTTAGTATCACCTTGTTTGGGAAATGTTACATGATCAGTAATTGGACAAATAAATAGATATGCTCCATTTTGAAAGTGAGGCTAGTCTCACTTAGAATTGGAATTCAAAAGAGGGGAAGAGGAAACTGGTACCTCCCAAGCAAATTCTCTGTGTTTGGGATGGAAGAAAGAAGCTCATATAGTCTCATTTAATATTCCCAAGTGTGGGGGGATGCGTTGCCTTACAAATCAGGAATATAAAATGTAAAAATGGTAAAATTACTTCTCTAACACCACAGGTCACAATTTGACCTAAAGTAAAAATCTTTGTATAACTCAAAAGAACATATCTGAGCAGATAGTATGAAGTCAATACAAAATAGATTGGTGACTCAGAATAGGTAATTCAAAGAAAAAGAAGGGATAGAAACCACTATTCTAATAAAAATAAACGATTTGAAACAGCAAAAACTGGATTTGCGGAATACCCAGAATTCCTGAAATGAAAACAAATAAAAATAAATTGTAATCCTCAAGCGTTTGCACTCTACAATAGGCATAAGTTATGGCCCAAGTTATATTTGTAGAATCATTTTAATGTTGTCACTATTGATGCATCTACTGTCAGAGTAATTGTGAGGTTTCCTCACAATAATAGCTACTTCTAAACCATGCAATCTCTTAGAAACCTAATGGCAGAAGAGTGAATCAAATAAAACTTCCAGGCTTCCTTTCTTTACCAAGTGAAGGACATATATAGAAAGAAAAAGAATTGTGTTATGATGGTACAAGACATGTTGCTCCCATGACGCACCATTCTGGGGGTGATACAGATCCACATTACATGTGCTGATCCTGGGACCCCAGTCAGACTTTGACTTAAATATAAAGGAGAAGCTCAACCATCCAACTGCATGGGAGAAAATATTTCAACATCATATACCTGACAAGGGGTTAAATCGAAATCCAAAAAAAATTCATACAACTCAGCACAATCAAAAAATGTGCAAAAACCTAAATAGACATTTCTTCAAGGAAGACATACAGATGGCTAACACACATGAAGAAAAAATGCTTACTATCACTTATTATCAGGGAAAAGCAAACAAAACCACAATGAATTGCCATCTCACACCTGTGACAATGGTCTGTATAAAAAGTCCAGAAAAAAAGTCTTAGTGAGGATGTGGTGATAAAGGTATCCTTTCCTGATGCTGGTAGGAATGCAGATTGTCCACTCACTATGTAGACTGCAAAGAGGTTTCATAAATTTTAAACACATGATAAGAAAGGGACTGAAGAGAAAACTTAAAGGAAGATTGTAAGGAAAAATACTAGTGGCTATATGTTTATCCCAGAGAGGGTAACCCTATTATAAGGCATGTTCTTATTCAACTGAAATTACTGAACTTTAATTTTTCAAGTCTTTACTATAAATACATGAAAATCAATAATATGAACAATGATATTTTCATCATTATCACTATCATCATTATCTGTTTTGCTCATTGAATGGATCACTACAGTGAAACAGAAACTCATTAAGTATTACTTTGGAGTTATTTTTCAATGGAAGGCTGACAATTAATTGATAAAAACATGCTCTATTGGAATTTACAGTCTGATGGTTGATCTGGTGTTAATAAAATATTCAAATAGCTCTATAATCTAACTGTGAAAATGATAGTAGCAGAAATATGCAGAGCTTTTTAAGAACAATGAATATAGAGTTGTGACTCCAAATTAATGGTCAGAAAGAACTCTTTGGGTGAGAGTGAAACTTGATATAGAATCTGAATTATTATTTGGCATTATGAAGATCAATAAAAGGAGATGATAATAGGAAAGTGGAATATATTCCAGATAGCAAAGAGTGGAGAAAAAGTCTGGCATATGGATATAATGGGGAAAAAATAATAGATTATATATTATTGTTATTTTAGAATTCATATCAGTGAAGTGACTACCCATGAGTAACAAACAATGAATGAACACGAAACAAAGCAGACCTGTGCAATATTGAGGTTTGGACTGTGTTCACATTTTACACATCCTGTTGAAAATAAAACAAACATTCACACACTCCTATTTTTTGAGAGTTTTTTGCTTTAATTTTTAAAAAATGTATATAGATGTGTGATATGTTTAGAATTTCTCAGAGGTGAAGAAAAGTCATCTTCCTGCATTTTAGAACAGTCATACTGAAGAATCTCTGAGGTAAAAGTCATATATTTGCATTCTTGTATTTACACACAAGAAATTTTAAGAATCATAAATGTAGATTTAGGGAGCACCTGTACTCTTTCCACATTCTTCATAAAATAAAGTTATCATTGTGGTTTTTCTTTACATTTGAAGAAAGTTAAAATGAGTATTTTCCCACTTCCCCTTAAATTTAGTGTTTCCTTGTGTCTGAGGAAGCATACCTCATCTGACTGGTGTGTTTCAGAGAAGCCTGATATCCCCATTGGTAAAAGGTAGTATACTGCATTAAAATGGAGCAAGTATAAACATGGCTTTGTTTCCCTTTCTCTGTAATGATTACTGTCACAGGCAGAACAATGTTTTCTCCTCCCCTTAAAACAGTCTCGTGATATATCCATTAAGGCAGAAAATCTCCTGCCATGCAGAGACTCTTTACCTCAGTGAAAGGGTATTTAAATTCATTTTGGAAAAAGAGGTAGGAAAAAAATGCCAGTTCTAATTCAGCTTTATTAGAAATTCCAGTAAGCAGCAAAGATGTTTTATTTTTCCTCTTTATAACTTGGTCAGAATTCTGGATGAGGAAGGGAGTGGATTGGTATTATGAATGTCCAACAAAAATGAAAAGTCAGGTAAAAACCTCTACAGAGACTAGGCACTTTAAAAACAGAGCAACAGCAGCAATACTGTTGAATGTTTCCTGTGATGATTTATTAAAAATCTATGATCATGTTTGACTCAAATTTATTTACCAGGTTAACACATAAAACACCAGGTCCCTAGTACAACTGAAGTATCACATATGCATGTATCATATTATGCCTCTTTTTTAACACTATTGAAAATGAGAGAGAGGAAATCATTAGTGAAATATCCTTAAGACATTTCCCCATAACTGAAAGTTATGAGCCCCCAGATTCAAGGGCCTAAAGGGTGGCTAGGTGAAAAACAGGTTGGTTTGGTGCTCATGGTTTTAATGCTTTAAATCACTGAGGCATTGATAGGATTTTGCAAGCTTCCAGAGGGTTAGGTAAAAACAAATTGTGTGCAAAATATGAAAAATTGGAATGTTTTTGGACATCCCAACAACTTTGGGAGCCAGAATGTAATGAAATAATGCCTTCACAATCTTGAAGGAAGATGATTTACAGTCTAAAATTCTATGCAAGGTCAAACTATCAGTCAAGTCTGAGGGTGGAATTAAATAATGTAGTAGTATTTCAAGATTTCTTTCTCCTGCAAAACCTTTTTTTGGTAAGCTACCTCAGAACATACTCCACCTAATCAAAGTGGTAAATCCAATAAGATCAAGACTCTGGATACAGAAAAACAAAAAAAATTAGCCTGAATCAGAGATTTTTGAGGAAAAAAAGGACAATTCACATCCGAGCACAAGTGTCATTTTGAACTAGTGTTTTTGTGTTCTTTGGGTAGATTCCCAGAAGTGGGATTGCTCGTTCAAATGATAGTTCCGTTTTCAATAGTTTAAGAGTCCTCCACACAGCTACCATTGTGGCCAGTTTGCATTCCCATGTGCAGTGGAAGAGTGTTCCTTTTTCTTCACATCTACACCAGCACTTGTTGTTGCCCTTATTTTTTTGATATGGGCCATTCTTACTGGTGTAAGCAGGTATCTCATTGTGGTTTTATTTTGCCCAAATGCTCCAAAACAAACAAATTGATCAGAAAGTTGTACTATATGTACATAATGCATTATTATTCAGAAATTAAAAACAATAAATAAAAGTAAAGGTCATTATGTAAGAAGCTGGCCTCTGGACAGCTTTTCTTACTTAGGTCACCAGACAGGTGTCCATGGCATAAGCTGCCCCCATTACCCCAAGGCTATCAGAAAATAGATTGAGAAAAATAGGATAACCTGTGATCAGATTACCTGGGGCCCTCCTTGCAAAAACTATCAACACATGGTCAGAAACCCCCCAAGGGATATATATTCCTGAGTATAAAAAGGGGGTGAAAAGATAGAATGATGCTGCCTTCTCTCTCTGGGAGGTGGCCCTAGTTAGCTAGAATCATTGAATCTTGCAAAACAAAGCTTGCTTGCAACTCTTAGTCTCTGGTTGTTTTTTTGTTGTTGTTTGTTTGTTTTTTTGTTTTTTTTTTTTTTCAGGAATTGTGAACCCTAACTTTATTAGTAGAAATAAGTCAGAGGAATACTGGATGATCTCACCCATATGCAGACTAAAGGAAAAACAAACAAACAAAAGGACAAGTAAAAATTTAAAATAACTGTCAACAGAACTGAAGCACAAAGCAAGGGGAGGGTAAAACTGGGGGAGAGATGGGCGCAAGAGATTAAGATGATGGTTCATGGATGATATTAAATATATACACATGTGCAATCAAATAAAATAAAAATAAATGTTAAGACTTATATGTAAAAAATAGCAAAAAATAAAGGACAATTGATGTATCAAAGACAGCAATTTAACATATCAAAAATAATGATGTACTGCATATTTTTAAATGCCATGATATTTAAGTGCCAGATACCGAGTGAAACAAGGTGAAGGCCGTATCCCAGGATGAAAGAAAGTTGAAGTAGGGAAAGTTCTTGCAGGCACTTATATGTTAAAATACCATGTAAGTATTCTTAGTACCATTCTAAGATACTTACTAAGGATTCTTTGTCCCATTCAAATTATTAAACTATAATCATGTATTCCTTTGGATAAAATAATATTTTTAATAAAAGTGAAATTTAAAGGCATAACTAGCATACAACACAATGAAATATAAAATGGTTAAAATTTTGATAATATACTCTTCATAAATGAAAAGATATGAAACATTTTCCCCCATCTGATTAACAACATTTCAAAAGAAGACAGAGAGTATCAGAACTGATGAGGTTATGGGGATATATTTGGAAGAATATAAAAATGTTCAGGAAGATAGATTAACAAAGGCTCTATAATTACAGGAAATTTGCCTTTTTTCCTGTTGACACAGAAGAATAAATGACAACTCTATGTAAGAGTCAAAGATAGTCTATGCTTCATCATTTATAGCGCAGAGTAAATGTTTACTATACAAGTCCAGTCAAATAAGGTTTGTGCTAAAATAGTAACTTCTATAGGCTTTCTCAACAGATTTATTAAAATGGAAACTCATACCCCTTAATTAGCTTTTAAATTTTTTTCAGGACAATTATTACCTGCAACTGACATACTCCATGATTTGCTCATGACTTACCTGTAATAACCTCTTTCTACTGGACTGAGCTTTGTGAGAAGGGTATTTATTAATTTAATTTTTGTGTTTATTTTCTTATTCATTGTTCGTTTCTATAGCATTCGATTTCTCCCCTCAGATGTAGTCCCTTAGTTCTCCTAGCACCACAGTACCTGTGATCCATCAGCACAATCCCACCCCAAGAGGACTTTTTACATTTTATCAAATATATATGATATATACTTAATAAATATTTTTATCTAAGTGATATAGAAATAGTTTGAAGTTGCTATTTTATTATTTGAGTTAATTTTACTGATCTGGAATTATATTTGTTATGGATGAATTAAGAAAATAAGGGTATAAAGTATGATAGAAGATTGAATTTGAATTTTATAAGATTACAAATATATGTGTGCAAAAAAAGGAAGAGAAGAAAATACATTGTCAGATTATGTGTTTCATTTGTCTGCTATTTACTGGTATTTAAAAGATAATCTGTAATAAAGAATAAAATTAAACTCGTTTGATTCATAAAATAACCGCGGTAAGTGTAGGTATTTTAGTCATGAATGTAGATTCCAAGCTGACTTAGTAGTTGTTCCACCTTGATAGCTAAAGCACCTTACCATTCAGTAATCAGAAATAAGTGCTCTGCTAGGTCACATCTCAAAGTTCTTCAGAGAGGCAGACCAGGTTGTCATGAGAAGCACCAGCTCCAGGAATTAATGTCCTGGTTTCAGTTCAGGACTTCTTCCTTACTCACCACAGGCTTACTTGGGGCAATTTGTACAAATTCACTGGGCCTCAGTCTTTCTTAACTGTGAGTCTAATCAGAGTGCACTATATGCAAATAATATGCCATGTAATAATCCATGAGAACCCTTAAGAGGTTCTCATGATATGTATGTATATATGTAAAGACATGATATGTATGTATATATATATCTTACAATATAGTATGTATTATAGTTAGATCTATATATCTATATAATATCAATAGATATACAAAATATATGGTAGTCTATATACATATAGATAGCTAGATATATGATAGATGATAGATAATAAGAAGGTAGATACAGTTAGATAAGCATTTACTATTTCTAACCACATTGGGTAGCTAAGGGTTAGCTAAGGAGTTCCTAACCTGATTTGTGCAATGATTGAAGACAAATATAAATGTCTGATAAGCACATGAAGACAAATATTAATGTATGAAAAATATTTATTTGAAGCAAGAATAATTACTCACAGGAGAAAACTAAGAGCACCAAGAAGGGAGAAAGGGTAAGAATAAGGAGTACAAAAAGAAAGGTAAGATGCCCTAGAAGTTTCATTAAGAACGTGAAGGTGCTGGGCACGGTGGTGTGTCCTTGTAAGCTTCGCCTATGAAGCAGCTGGGGCTAGGGATCGCAGTTCAAGTCCTGCTCGGGGCAACACAGCGAGACCTCGTCCCAAAAACTAGTTGGATGCGGAGCACGCGCCTGTAATTGGGATTACCTGAGATGCTGAGGCTGGGGATTGCTTGAGTCCGTGGTATCCCGGGTAACGTGAGCCTGCGGTTTCATGGGCAAAAATAGCACGACCTAGTCTCAAAAAAGAACTTGAAGGTGAAGGTGGTAGAGTGAGTTTGAAGAGAAGAGATTGAGAATGTCAGGGATTAAAAATGAATATTTGAGACTCTCCATTTTTATTTTATTGAAAAGCAACAAAAACTAGAAATTTATTTTTCTTGAACTATTTCCTTGAGTTGACAGCTCACACTTGCTGTGCTATCTGGATTTTACAGCTTTTCAAGCAGAAACCACATTTCTGCTTATGAAGTACCAAGCTGAGAAATCCCTCCTTCTGACAGTTGTGCGCTGCGGGTAGCCCAACTTGAAGACAATAGAAAGTGTGTGTTTCTTCACGGTAGAGGCCACTCAGGTTTGTTTCTGAGTCTGCTTTCAGGCTTCCGTGGCCCCTGTGTTTGGATAGGTGAACTTTTTTCTGCCATCCTTATGGCCCCCTTGTTAAATAGTTATTGAAAGAAGAAATGGGAATGTCAACCAAAGCAACTGTGCTCTTTGTATTCCCTGTCTCAAGCTGACACTAAATTACCATTTTACAGTAAGTTTAGCATTGTGCTGCTAGTGTTTGTACTGGTTGATACTGGTTTTTTTCTCTGAAAGACTAACTTTTTTTCCTTAATTGTTGTTGTTGATATTTTTTCTGATTTTGACCAGAAAGCAATTTTTTTCAGCTTGAATAGGAAACGTTATGGCTACTACTCTGCTTTCTGGGGACATACTGGTAATGCTGACTTTTTTTAACAGCATTTTTTATGTTTTCATACTTACTAAACTACACATTCTGGGGAGGATTGGGGACCACCAGCTACTATGATCATTCTATTCACTAATCTAAACCAAAGATAGGAAATTGTTGAGGAAACATGCTATTGGAGAATTCTCCGTGTTTCTAGGTTTTAAAGAAACATAGCAATTGGCATGAAAATACCGATGTTTAATAGAAAAACTGTCTAGATTCTCTCAGTCAGTTGCCTTAAAATTCACAAATAAGGTTAAAGGAAAAATGTTAGCTAATTTTCAGAGAATTTGTGAGGAGGAATAAATGAGAAATGCCTGGTCTCCATCACTGGAACAAACATAGTTATCACTCTATATCTTGTCACTCAACATATTTGTGAATTTTAATCCCCAAACTTCCAATTGCAAGCACCTATTCTTTTTACCTGGGGAACTTCTATAGCTACCAAAGCTTTCAAAAGAAGCTCTTCAGTAATTAAATAGAGGGAGGTGACTAGTCTACTGGATGCTACTTAGTTTCTGTACTTGTCAACTTCATAACTTATACTTTTCAATTTGCATTACTTACAGACTCATGAGAGAGCCATGATAGAAAGGATTAAGACTGCCTGGTCGACTGCATGACTATTAGCACAATAACTGATTTAGTTGCCACTATTTTAAAATGTTTAACATCTCAGTAGCAACAGAAACTGAAACTGAAGCTTGAGGACTAGGTATCATTCCTGGAAGCATCTATTCAGTCCCAGGATAACTTGGGTGAGAAGTAATAATTCACTTTTATTAAGATCAGTTATATTCTATATTTGAATTACCATCTCTGTTCATAGTCTCTCAACCAACACTACTATTTAAAGGCTCACAGAATTTTTATCACTATGGGATCCAATGCAACATTGTTTTGACCAAGGGACCCACTTTGTGGTGAAGAAAGGGCAACAATAATGAGCAACTGACCACAATAAGCACTGGTCCTCTAAGTAAACTCTAAATCAGAATAGAATGTAGAGTAGTTTCTTAAAGATGCAATTATAAGTAGCAGGTGTAGAGTATGGCATTGTACGTTCAACATATTCTTTTTCAAGATGTTATATCTATGTTGAACAACACAGGGGGTGCCCTGATCCTAATTATTAGAACACTTGGGTTCAATAAACAAGGCCCAGAATACAAACAGCTTCTACATTAATATGTGTTCTTTCAGATGATAAAACCAAGATGAGTTCCCAAGCAAGTCATTAGTTGAAGAGACTAAGAGGGCATGGGTAGAGAGTGTGAAGAAGTGAGACAGAGAAAGCAAGGAGCCAATAAATACTAGTCTATAATGTCATTTACACTCTGGACCACAAGTTGTTGACTTGGGATAACAGTTTGTGTAATACATATGGCTCAGAGTTATACTACCAAGAAGTAAGGAATGGTATCTTCATAGATAATTCTCAGTAACTTGATGACTACTCTTAGAAGTTTTAATTCATTCCTTGATATTCAAACAAACAAGCAACAACAACATCAAAAAAAAAGTGCTAACATACAAGTCAAGCTAGGCCCTGGTGTGTTCAAGGTAAGGACATGGGTAGGTCATCAGTCCCATCTGTCACTCTCATTTGCTCATGTGGGGAATCTATGTTCTCAGTTTGCTCAACTTTAGGAAATGCCAGTCTCAAGTTATCAGTTCTCAGTGGGTAAATTTCTACCCAGTGACACCCTGACAGTTCCAAACTAATATAATCTCACGGCTGCCATCTAGCCAGTCAGGTTTCTGCATGTTAGTAAAACTTGATCTAAAAAGGAATTACTGTACTATCAGAGGTCATTGCCTCTGCTTTTTAGAAATAGGAAGAGTGGCCTCTGCATGATAATGGCAGGAAACAATCTGTCTGAAATTCAGGGTAGTCACTGGAGCAGATTTTGGTGCTTCTACTGTTCATGAAATAATGGATAGAGTCTGTGATACCTCCTGTGAAGCATATAACTAGGAGGTGCACTCCCAGTGTTTACACTTTTAGAAAAGAAACCTAGATCAGCAGGAGTGACACCTGAGTAGATTGAAATCTAGAATAACTGGAGAAAAAAAGGGCAAGGAATTTAATTAAAGATTCAGACCCACCTGGAGTCTTGACTTTGTGTTATTATTGTACATGTAGAGAAAAGAGACCCTATCAGACACTATCATATAAATACTAAGAAATGTGTTGGGTAGTGTGAATTGACATAGGCCACAAATGCGAAATGCTGACCTTGAAATAATCAGTAATTTGTGTTAATAAAATAGGAAATGTCATCTATACCAGATTGTTAAATAGCACTGCAAACATGTTTGCTATTTTACTAGTTGGATATTATGAAAACTTTACTTATGCATGTTTAACAAATGTGTCTACTTGAGGTTTGCTATTTCAAAAGACTGTTAAACTTCCTGTTGGCATGTGTAAGTGAAGAGATTGTTCTCAGAGAAAAAACATAAAGCATCATGTTTCTCTTCTCATAAACTTCATGTCTATCTATGGTTAATATTTGTGTTATATTTGTGTCTACTGTTAATAATATTTGTATATTAACTTTTTCCTATCAAAATTTATGATATTCTTAGTAATCAAACATAATATTTACTGACTGCTTCAAATAAAGTATGGTTTGAGCAATATTGTCTTTTTTTTTCCACTGAGGTGGCTTTAGTTTAGAAAAGTGAATAGGTTTCAGATATCAACTTTCTAATCTCAGCAACTGTGTACACCCTACTCTATGCACCAGGAATGTGTCCACTCACCATCAGCCACCAACCAATTGGCCCAGACTACCCACTTTACTCCCCCTCCTTTCTGTTGTTCAAGTTGAAAGGTTTGTTTTTGTTCTGGTTTTGTTTGTTCTTTTTAAAGTCATGTCCTCCTATGTAGGATCACTCTTTAAGGATTTTGCAGTCTTTAAATTCCTATCTTTTGAATTATTTATACCTTATTAACTTGCTAATTTCCTCCCTCCATAGGGAAACCGATATTCACTTTTATGGAATTTGGCAAGGCCATCTGGAAAAATAATTAAATTAAGAATCACCTCTGCAATTACTTTTGACAACAATGATTTCCTAAAATGATGTTGTAGTTCTTTTCAATTAGCATCCATATATTTGGCACTTGGCATTGTGAAACAGAATTCCAAAACTGTGGTAATTCTTTTCCATTCTCATCAAGATAAAGGATAACTTAAACATTTTAGTTTTAGGGTTTAGTGTCCAACTTAGAATTTCATAAATTCAAAGATGATAAAATAAATAGCATCTAAATGAGATTGAAAAATTCAATTTGGTTAGCATGGATGGATTTTGTTATTTATATTTCCACAGGTAAATTTTAAAGCTTCTTTACTGATGTTGGAAACAGTTCTGATATAGATATCTTATTACTTAATATATACAAAATATTATGGTGGAATGATTTCACTAAATCGGATAACTAGATAGCATTAACTAAGGATTTATTGGCCATGGAATAACTTACAAAGAGCTATGGCGAAATGAAAGAAATTAATCCTCTAGAAAACCTAAATATACAAAGATGAATTATGCTATCTTTGCTCTGAAAGAGCACATAACTTAGAAAGAATGGCAAATAAATGAACAAGACAGGATTATGGAAGGCATTCAAAGAAATTATCTAGTGAAACTGTGGTGACCTAACTTCTTTTAACTGGATTATGGTTATATCTTATCAGGTCTGGGAAGATGTTTAAGAATAGATGAAGCCGCTATTAAATCTCTTAGGACCAACAGCAGACCAGGAAAAGCCATGAGAGAATGATATCCAGTTCTGAGGATTTCAGGGCATGTTTAAATCATAAGATCTCATCAGATAGGACTGAAGCGTACATACCTGCTAGAGGATGAATGGAAATGTGTCAGAGGCATTAGGCAGTGAGGCAATATGTCTGATAGATTTCTTCATTATATTTTAAAAAATGTAAAATTTGAATTCTATTTTGAATTCCTATTTTCTAAATTATAATTTTGTTTTAATATAAATTTGGTCTCCCATGCTAATATTTGAGTCAAATGGAACATGCAGTTTTCTTGGGTAAACTCATTGTATTTCTATATTCCCTTCAGAGTTTCAAAAGGATAAAAATGTACAAAATTCATAATAAACAACCATACCTAAGAGTTATTTGAGTTACATAAATGAACTACGATATAATTATCAGCTGATACTGGGAAATTTACTGTTGAACCTTTCTCACTATGTCCACATACTCTAGAGAATTCCTTTTGACTAAGAATTATATAAACTGGGATTTCACTTTTGATTTCTAGGCATTGGCTCAGTAACTCTAGTTAGTCCCAATCATGTACTTTCATCATGATTATATATACTTTTGCTCACCAATATTTCTGAAATTAATACAACATACATTTTGGTTCTAACCATGCAAAATGAGCAAAACTTCCTTGAATGTCATTTAAATAATCTTAATAGTATGATAATCATCTAATAAATGCCCATGTGTTGAGGTTCAAGTAATATTTAAAGATAAATTTCACCTGAATGTCCAATATATTTAATCAAGTCTATCCAATTTCTATTAATAATTTTGTTTTTACTGAAAATTTATTTGAGTTGATTGCATCACTGCTACAAGGAGTATATATATATATACTCCATGAGTATATATATATATATATATATGTATATATATATATATATATGATTTTTATATACTAAAGGAAAATGCATTTTTAAAAATAATTTAAAAAATTTTTGTGGGAAGAAAACAAGTTACATAGATAGGTGTACATATTACAATACCATAATTACAAAATTATGACCATGCAAAATAATATATTATTTACTGATGCATGATTTAAAAGTTTCAAATACCACTGGCATCGCAAACATCAGATCTGGTGTACTAATTATTATTTCTGGGAAAGTATAGTAGGGAATAGGATAGAAGAGATGTCCACAGAGGATGTCAACTATCTCTGCGATGGTTGTTTGTTATGCCAAAGGAACAAAATTTTTGAAATGATGTTGGTCAAATATAATGCATTTTCATTTTCCTTTCACTGTCAAAATACCAAAGTATGCTGTTGACAGGGAAAGGAAAAGAATATGTTCTGTTCTCAAAATAAAGTCAGGAGCTGAACAATTTTGCTATTGTTGACTAAGGAACAATAGGATTTTTTAGAACATTTATTTATTCTAAAAGAGTTTAGTACAGTCCATTGTGTCAATGAAAGCGTAAAATATTTGTGAAAAAGCTTATTGCCAGGAATTCAGGTATCCAGCTGTTTTCTCCAACAAAGTATTATGCTATTGAATTTTATAACTGAAACAGTAAGACTTTTTGTAGTTTTAAACTATTTAAAAACATTGAGCTTTTAGTAATTTATACTCCTTGTAGCAGTGATGCAATCAACTCAAATAAATTTTCAGTAAAAACAAAATTATTAATAGAAATTGGATAGACTTGATTAAATATATTGGACATTCAGGTGAAATTTATCTTTAAATATTACTTGAACCTCAACACATGGGCATTTATTAGATGATTATCATACTATTAACATTATTTAAATGACATTCAAGGAAGTTTTGCTCATTTTGCATGGTTAGAACCAAAATGTATGTTGTATTAATTTCAGAAATATTGGTGAGCAAAATGCCATTTTTAGAAGAACTGGTAATCAACCAACCAAACAAACAAACAACAACAATAAAAAATGTGGAGAATTCTTCAAACGTATCTGATTCTTCTGTGGTCTTTTTAAATACATATAATTCATCAGTTGGATCAACCAGTAAATTATCTCCAACTCACAGATGTCAGGACAATAATATTATATCAGAACCAAGTTTTCAGAACAGTATAAAACTTAAAATTCATGTCTTGAAAAATAAATTGCTGTTATGAATCACTCAATAATTGATTGGATCTCTATTGTTGTCATAATCACATTCAATCTTTCAACTTCTAACTTATTCAATCAAACTTCAGTCAATATTATCAAACTGAATGATCCAGATGCCTAATTTCAATGTATGTGGAGAAGAAATAATTTTTCTACTATACATAATACATGGTGAAATATAGAATGCAGGATATTCATTGATTTTTGTGCTTCTAATTTGATGACCCATGTAGAATAATGTCACTCACAAAACTACCAGAATTATGACTTAGAAACCTCAGATAAAATAAGCATGCTTCAAAACAAGAAGCCCAATCAAAAAGTGGGGAGAAGAACTAAAAAGGCACTTGGGCACTTGTCCAAAGAGGAAATACAAATGGCCAACAGGCACATGAAAAATTGCTCAATGTCACTAGCAATCAGACAAATGCAAATCAAAACCACAATGAGATACCACTTTACACCAGTAAGAATGTCCCACATCAAAAAAAAAAACAAAAAACAGGCAACAACAAGTGCTGGCGTGTATGTGGAGAGAAAGGAACACTCTTACACTGCTGGTGAGAATGTAAACTGGTCCAGCCACTATGGAAAGCAGTATGGAGGACCCTCAAACTAATGAAAATGGAACTACCATTTGACCCAGTAGTCACACTTGTGGGCATCTACCCAAAGGAGACCTCAGTGTGGGTAGAAAAGGACACCTGTGCTCGGAGTGTATTGCAGCACTATTTATAATTGCAAGGGCATGGAAACAACCCAAATGCCCAAAACAGATGAATGGATGAAAAAGATGTGGTAGCTATACACAATGAAGTATTACACATCAATGAAAAATGACAAATTTGATGAATTTATGGAAACCTGGATGTACCTAGAAGAAATCATACTAGCAGAAACGAGTCAGATAGAAAAAGACAGAAACCAAATGGTTCCACTAATATATGGACAACCAAATGAAAGTACACAATAGGAGGGTGGGGAGCAGCTGGAGCAGTCTGGGAGGGGAGGTGTTGGGTGACCCCCAGGGATCAAAATGATGTGAAATATATTTATATAATAAATTATTTTAAAAAAGAAAAAAAATATAAGCATGTTTCTCCACTTTCAGTGTGTACTAAAAAATTAAACTGCATAAATTGAATCCAATTTTAATCTTCTAAGTAGGCAAGTTTAGTGTGAATATATCAGTACTAATTTAGTCACAACAAATTCTGAATTTGCCAATGGCCAGACATAGTGCTAAGTATAACACCAAGTCAAATCAGATAAGTTTATTCTGTAATTGGAGTTTAAAGTTTTCAGGCTTCGTTTTCCTAATCTATATGAACTACCTCTTTCACTTTTTCAAATAATAAGAATGCTAGCAATCTTGTCTGTACTAAAAGATGTATGCACACATAAATGAGCCCACACACAGAGAGAACTTAATTCTGTGTTAATTCTCCAAAATGTGGAAGAATTTCCTTATACAAAAAAATTCGCCTGTGTTCTTAATCAGATAACAAATCAACATTTCTATACATGATAGTGCAAGCAGGCAGGCTAGGTAGGGGGAAAAGACAGGGCACTGCGGATGGGAGGTTGGCAGGCTACCAAACCTCCCAGTTCCCTACAAATCTTTATGCTTTCTTTCTTGGGCAGTCTTTCTGGCATGTTCTCTCCCTCCTCTTCTGCCCTCTTCTGCACTGGTGCTGCTTGTGGTGTAGGTCATATTCATAGTCCTGTTGATGCTGCTGCCCCTGCTTTTAGTCCTGCTTTCAGACTCCGATTGCCCACTTACACATACACACAGCCACGCTCTATGGACCTAAGTGTCCACATTTCCAAGTGCGTGTACCCCATGTCTACACTCTCAAGCTCCTTCTGCATTAACAGGATCAAGACTGTAATTGGGAACAACAGAGGCTAGCAGCGTTAAAAAGCCCGATTAACTCATGTATCTACATACATGCATTTAGAAAGGGAAAATATGAAGTGCTAATGATAACACAAGTTTAACTTCAAATTCTGAATAGGTAGATTTGTAAAAGTTACACACCTTGACTATTCTATGCTAAATGTTTTATGCATGAAGCTAGAAATATTTGTTTCCTGAGAAGCATCTGCTATTACACTGGAATTAGGTCCCTTTTCCTCTGATAAAAGACAGATGGCTAATCCACTTAACTTTCACAGCTTAATTCATTCAAAATCTGCCCAACACTGACCTACTTGTCGGCTAGGTATTTAGAAGTACATTTATGACTATAAGTTGATAAAAAGCTGAAATGAAATAAAGTGACTCCTCATGACCCTTTAAATAAAATAATTCACCCTATGGACAGGAGACAAAGCTACAAATGTATAGGGCATTTTGAATTTTAGACATCTATTTGAGTCACTTTGTTGCCTAATAATTATTAATAAGTGTTCCCAAGTACAACCTGAATAAGACAAAGGATGGATGTTTGAATACTGATGAGGAAAACACTGCTTGCCTCCAGTTCTAAGTTAAATAGCTCAGGTCCCCACCAATGTGCATCCCAATGGTTCTATATCTATGTAGCTGTTTATTCCCTTTTATCTCAGAACAGTAATGCAAAACTTTATCTAATTTATTTTAGAAACTAACAGGATTATGTGTGTTATTATTGGTAGCTTGCAGAGATCAAAGGTTAAGACAGATTGAAGATTTAATTCTTTGAACACTGTTGATGAAGGAGATAAACAAAAATGCAACCACTAACATATAACAATATAAACAACAGTAAAAAATTGAACATTTTATTGTCATTTTACTGATTTCCGTGATCATCATCTTGCCTTATTTTCTCTTTTTTCATCAGTGGGTGTGGTGATTCTATGCTTCAAATATCACCAAAAATGTATTTTGCTCAATTCTATCTTTGTAGTCTGTCCCTCTTTACCAGTGTAAGATTCACGCCCTGGAATCTCTCTCTCTGCAATGATGACAAAGTAGCATTTTAAAGTTGTGTCCAGAAATAAACTCAAAGCCTTGACTGTATCACTCAAGATTTTCTTCCTTTTGCTTCTTGTGACATGAATGATCCATTTTCATAACTACTGGAACATCCCAACAGCCACAAGTTCAATGCTGAAATGTTAGGCTCCCTAACTCTTATTTACCCCCTGCCCCCCCTTTTTTTTTTCAGTCTACACACAATCTTTCTTAATTTTGCTAAAGTTATTTAGCAAGTTATTGCCTGAAGTACAGTTTAGATAACAACTTACAGGTAGACTCTCCTATACTGGAATACAAGATCGTATCTTTAGTTTATTCTCAGCATTCAGTGTTGTATCAGGTGAAAAATCAATAAGCACTGGTTTAACAAATTCAGTTTTATGCCTTTCTTATGAATATTTAGAGTTAAAGAAAAAAATCATAACCTTTGTGCATTGAATTCTTTACCAAAAGAAGGAAAAAGAAAATTGAAAATTAATATTTGGGGATTGCTTTCCTTGATTACTGAATATGAAATGACTCTTGAATGGAATCACCAATGATGCATTAGAATAGGGAAAGAAGGATTGGAAAGAGTAGGTATTTAAGAAAGATCTATCATCCACACTCAGAAAATAAACTGTGTGTGTGTTTTTGGGAAAAATCAAGTCCACTATAAGATAAGAACAGTGTGTTATTAATAGACATTGAAGATATTGCCTGAGATGAGTCAATGAATCTTCTGATTTCAATTTTGAATAGACATCATCACCCATAACATACTCAGCAGTTTTATAAATGCTCTATTTATGAGAAATGTATTTTAGGCAATGTAGGAGAATGAATTCTCTATTTTGTTTAATTAAGGAAGCCAAGTGGAGATTAAATTAAGTCTGATTTGCATGACACATTACTTGCTGCATCTTAAAGTAAACAGGGCACACAAAATGTGGTCTTGAGAAAGGACCAAATTACACTTTCCAGAATAGAGAAACAAACTAAAGTGTGATAGTAGTCAAATCCTTTAACACTTTAATGACAAAACTGATCTTGTCCTTTAGATAATTCAGTAGAGTTTGAAACTGATGTCCACAGGGAACTGAGCTGGGCAGTGTTTCTACTCAGTCTTCTTATCAAACATCTGCTACAGTTAACACACAGTTACAGATGCTTTTTACCCAATTTATCTGGTTCTTACTACTGTCAAAAGACATGTTCTTCTCTCCTTATGAGGTTAATATTGTTCCAGAAATATCTGGTAAGATAGATGGAAATAAATATAATTCAAGAGCTAATGGAAAATCTAATACCAATCCCGCCTCTCTGGAGAAATACAATGTTATGATAATGCAATATAATTTAATCAACTGTTGTTCCTCTTTAATATACCATGTGATAGGTCTACTGCCTGAATGTCTGAGAAAGGACCCAACTCTATTGAGTCAAATTACTCTGGATGCAAAATCTCTACATCAATCAATGATGTCAAGGGCATACTCCAAACCCTGACGACATACATTTGGAGTCTAACCTTATGGAAGACAAGCAGGGCTCTGGTAGATTAGCTATCATGTACTTAAGGGAGCCTGAAGCATATCTTGAGCATTGATTTCATAGTCAAGCGAAGTTGGGTAAGTAAGTAGCAACAACAGAAACATAAAGGAAAATTTTAGGATGAATGGACAAAATTTCACTCCCATGTCTGAAGTTCATTAGTTTTTCACTACTGACCCCTCTTCTGTTACAAATTCTCTCTTTTCCAAGAAAGCAAAAATAAAATCACCAGCCTGGCTATTGAGTAGGAGACACGCTGTTTCTATAATTCAATGAGCTCATATTCTCTTCCTCTGTGGATGAACTGTCTTAAATGAACACAGTGTGACTATATAATTTAGGTTCTTGCTATCAAAAACCCACTTACCAATGTAAGTAACATTTTCCTTGGTTACCTTTAGAAAAGAAAACTTTTGGCTACCAGAGTAAATAAAATAAAGACTGTATTTGTGAGGTTGTCAATTTCAAGCCTCTTAATACCCTAAAACTTCTTTCTAGTAAGAAAAACAAAACAAACACTGGACAGTAAAGGAACTAAAAGATGTAATGTTCTTAGTACAGTCAAACAGTACATGGGCACCTCTAGATACTATTTTGGGTATTGCTACAAAAATAACAACTATGACAGCTATTATTTCTGTTGTTACCATCATTGCTGCTACTGTTACTCTGATAGGAGTTATTTCCATTGTTGCTACTATTACCTGAGAGTTACTTTGGATTCCACTACTACAGCTATACTACTACCATTGTTTCTGCCATTGTTACAGTATTACTATAGCACCTACTGCTGTTGTTACTACTAATACTACAGCTATTACTATTATAGCTACTACAAATATTATTTCTGCTATTTCTACACTATTATAGTTACTAATTTTGTTTCAGCTGCTAATACCACTAGGCATTTTTTTATTGCCTACAAACAAACAGGGTTGGGAATAGAAAACAACAAGAATAACAGTGCAAGATGTATATGATTAGCAACTATCAGCCATTTACTTTCATTAGATTTTCACAGACAAACCTACAGTTTTCGACTATATTGTCTTTACAATATTTGAAGTTCTTTATGAACTGAAACTTTTAATGATTCTAAAAGTGAACTTTTATTGCTCTTAAGTTGCTTTTCAATCCTTAGTGAATAACTACAATGAGTCTATATAGAATGGAAACAATGGTTTTCCTTACCAATAGTAACAACATAGTGGAATATGGTATTTATAAAGTTAATAGTCTCTTCTTAGACTGAATATCCACTATAGTTTTCTTCAACACCTTCAAGTACTTTTCAAAGCAGCAAATGAGTACTGGAAAAAAAACAAAAACAAAAACTAAGCTAACTGTCATGAGTGGTGATATGAGGTGTGTCTCTTAGTCATTACTGGGATAATCCTTATTGACTTGAAATCACATCTATAGACCTTCTTCTCAGACCAAGCAAAGCAAAAATGTAGACTTTATTTTCATAATGAAAGAAATCTTTTTGAATAAGTTGTGCATATCTAAATCCTTCAATGAAACATGAAAAATTACTTGCATGCTTGGATTTCATAACGTTCACAAAACTTCCATATTCTATTCCTGATGGAAAAGGTAACAAACCATCTTCACCCATTTCCTGTCAGCAAGGACAGGAAACCTTTGTCTCCAACTGCTGGTGCCCTCAACTGAAATAGCAGTGTCTTAATGATAACAGAATTCAGAAAATTCTTTCTTTTTTAGTTCCTACACATGTTGACATACAAAGAATCTTTGAAATGAATTCTTTTTTTAACTGAACAAAGATTTTATTTTTTATATATTTTTTAGATTTTTTTCTTTTTTTTAAATTTATTTATATATATGTCACATCATTTCAGTCCCTGGGGGTCACCCACCACCTCCCCTTCCCACCCGCTCCAGCTGGTCCTCATTCTCCCCTTGTGCAGTTTCATTTGGTTGACCATATATTAATGAAACCATTTGGCTCGTTTCTGCTAAAATGATTTCTTCTAGGTACATCCAGGTTTCCATAAATTCATCAAATTTGTCATTTTTAATTGATGAGTAATACTCCATTGTGTATATATACCACATCTTTTTCATCCACTCATCTGTTCCAGGGCATTTGGGTTGTTTCCATGCCCTTGTAATTATAAATAGTGCTGCAATAAACATCCGAGCACAGGTGTCCTTTTGTACCCACATTGAGGTCTCCTTTGGGTAGATTCCCAGAAGTGCAACTGATGGGTCAAATGGTAATTCCATTTTCATTAGTTTGAGGGTTTTCCATACTGCTTTCCATAGTGGCTGGACGAGTTTACATTCCCACCAGCAGTGTAAGAGTGTTCCTTTCTCTACATCCATGCCAGCACTTCTTGTTGCCTGTTTTTTTGATGTGGGCCATTCTTACTGGTGTATGGTGGTATCTCATTGTGGTTTTGATTTGCATTTCTCTGATTGCTAGTGATATTGTGCAATTTTTCATGTGTCTGTTGGGATTTGTATTTCCTCTTTGGAGAAATGTCTTTTTAGTTCTTCTCCCCACTTTTTGATTGGGCATCTTGTTTTGTTTTTGTTTACTTGTGTGAGTTCCTTGTAGATCAGTGTTATTAATCCCTTATCACTCTTTTGGAGGGTGAAAATTTTTTCCCATTTGGTTGGGCTTCTTTTAGTTTTTTCTGTTGTCTCTTTTGCCATACAGAAGCTTTTTAATTTGATGAAGTCCCATCTGTTTATGTTTTCCTTCAATTTTTGCCTTCTGCAGATGATTCCAGAAAGGGATTTCTGAATTATACTTCATGGAGGGTTTTGCCTATGTTTTCCTCTATGTATATTATGGTTCCAGGTCTGATATCTAAATCTTTTATCCATTTTGAATTAATTTTTGTACATGGTGTGAGAGAGATGTCTTGGTCCATTTTTTTGCATGTCTTAGTCCAGTTTTCCCAGCACCATTTGTTGAAGAGACTATCTTTTTTCCAATGTAAGTTTTTCCCTCCTTTGTCAAAGATTAATTGGCTATATGTGTGTGGCTTTCCAGATTCTCAATTCTGTTCTATTGGTCTGATTGTCAGTTGTTGTACCAGTACCATGCCGTTTTAAATATTATGGCTTTGTAGTATAGCTTGAAGTCTGGAATAGTTAGTCCTCCATTCTCTCTTTTTTTGGAGAGGAGGTTATTTGATATTCGAGGTCTTTTGTTATTCCATATGAATTTTTGTAATTTTTGTTCTATCTCTTTAAAGAATGTAATTGGAATTTTTAAGGGGATTGCATTGAATCTGTAGATTGCTTTTGGTAGGATGGCCATTGTGATGATGTTAATTCTTCCCATCCACAAGCAAGGAATGTCTTTTTTTTAGAAGGCCCTTATAAAACTTTTAGCTAGCATTTAGTTAACTCCAAATAGACCCAATTTATACCTCTTCTTAGCCATATACTGAACTGTTTTTATTTTGTGTTCTAGAATTTAAAACTTAGGAACATCTCATTATTTGTTCTCTAATCATTTGTTTGTAGGAAGGGCTCATTTGTCACAACCCAGAGCTACAGCATAAATGGTGTCTAAATATAAGAAACTAATTAGTTGGTCTAAAACCCTGGATAATACAAATTGAGGGAACATGAGCTTTTAATTTGGTGGGTCTTGACACAAAGAAGAGGAGAACTGATTGCATCTTTGGAAAGAATGTTAGCCTTTGAATCATGTTAGAGGTGTGTAAGAATATTAAAAGAGTTTTATTTTATGAAAAATGTTAAGGAATGAGTCATTAAATAACTTGCAGTGTAAATGAGATGGCTGGTTTTAAAATGGGCATTATTATTTTATGGTACTTTGGATCACTACTTATTGCAAATGGATACAATTCTACAAAAACGTCTTTTCAGCTGTCTTTATATTTGAAAGCTGAGCATGCTTAACTCATATTTTGCTGTTCGTAGTGTGGATTCCAATACAATCTATTCGCTTCATGAATTTTCTTATTTTTCATGCATCTTTTATGTTCCTGCTTAATTGAATGTGCCAAACCCATCAGTAAAGTAATGTTGCCATATGTAAGTGCATGTTAAAATACAGGAAGCTTTTTAATGAAAAGTGGGTCCCTGCAGTGGAGTTTATGCTGTGCCTTTCTTTAATCTTGTTCCTCTGATTGCCATGGACCTGAGTCCCCTATGTCAATGACTGGCAAACACTGAGCAGTTCGGCTGATCTCTCCCAAGGTGACTCCATTATTTTACAAAAATGAAAAATATGATGGATGTTATTGCCATAAATTTTTAATACTGAAACAACATACTCTTTGGAATTTTGCTAAAATGAAATTAGAAGCTACTAAAAATATGCTTGGTTCCATTACTGGATATTTGTCTTTTAAGAAACCAGGTAATGTTTCCCTTGATTCATAGAATATGAATAAAGATAGTACAGCACATACAGCAGGAGTTATTTGTAAAATTGAATTTTTCTGCCAAGATAAAGAAATGGCAGAATCTTGCTACTCATTCATCAAGTGACAAATTATTAAATTTAATACATTTAGCATTCATCCATACAGAGTTGTCTTTTCTATCTATTTCACTACATTTAATGTTAAATTTGCAGGCTAGGTAAGTGGGATAGTTCAGCATCCTGAAGAAAGCCTCATAGGTCTGTTGGTTTTAAAGAGTGTATTTTCTGCTCAATGTCACTAGAAATCAGGGAAATGCAAATCAAAACCACAATGAGATACCACCTTACACCAGTAAGAATGGCCCACATCCAAAAAACAGGCAACAGCAAGTGCTGGTATGGATGCAGAGAGAAAAGAACACTCTGACACTGCTGGTGTGAATGTAAACTGGTTCAGCCACTATGGAAACCATATGGAGGACCCTCAAACTCATGAAAATGGAAATACCATTTGACCCAAAAATAGCTCTTCTGGGAATCCACCCAAAGGAGACCTCAATACTTATACGGAGGGACACTGATATTCAGATGTTTATAGCGGCACTATTTATAATTGCAAGGATATGGAAACAACCCAAATGTCCCAAAACAGATAAATGAATAAAAAGATGTGGTATGTATACAGAATGGAATACTACTCGTCAATTAAAATTAACAAATTTAAGATAACATGGATGTATCTGAAAGAAAGCATATCAGCAGAAACCAGTCAGAAAGAAAAAGAAAGAATTAAAATGGTTTCACTAATATATGGGACATATATGGTGAAATATATGGGACTAATATATGGGACATATATTAGTTGAAAAGCAAACAAAAATCTAGGAGGAAAAATCAAAACAAGCTAACAACTAAACTAAAGTACACAACTGTGGGGAGGGGGATAATGAGTGGAAGTGGTCAGGGAGAGGAAGTGGTGGGTGAACCCTTTAGGGAATACAAAGATGTGAAATATATATATTATTTTAAAAAAGTATATTTTCTATTTTATTAGTATGGTTTATAAATATACATATACGAATTCACTAATTTGCTCATTCAACAGCTTATTTGAAAGCACCTGATATGGTCAGCACCCTGGAGTAGCTGCAGAACACAGACACTTTTTTTGTAGTGAAAAACCATTTTTTTTTAAATTGCAGTAATGCTGGCTTACAGTGTTGTGTATTAGAAGTAGAAGAACTTCAGGTGTCATTACCATACCACATCTACCGCCACAACATCCAGAGCTCACCACCACAGTTCATTGTGCTCCCTCCTTCCTTTGCTCTTCACCTTCCCCTTTTGGTAGCCTCAAGATTAGTTCAGCTCTCCAAGATTAGTTCCTACTTCAACTTTATTTGGCCCTTTGTATGGCATCTCTCTTCCCATGTAGAAGTAAGACCATCTAGTATTTGTCTTTCTCTTTCTGAATTGTTTCATTTATCACAGTGCATTCCAGTTCATCCATGTATGTTATAATAATTCTAATCATCATTGTTTTAAAAAAAGCATTCTTCAACTGAAAAGGGCATTTGGACAAAATTATGCATAAACCTATGATAAAATAGCATATAATATATGCACTATGATCGGTGCCACCTTGAGTCTTAAAATAGCTTAGAGGAAAAGTGTGTTCTACCCAGAAATTTTGTGTAGAAGATGTTGCTAATGGACAGTAAAACTCCTACTTCTCGTGAATATAATGGGATGGGGGTATAATGAAAATCCAAGAACTTTAATGTGAATGAAGGTCAGGTCATACAAATTACACTGCTTCAAATATTATTATAGATGCTGCACCATTTAGAATGGGTGAAGAGATTAAATCATCTGTGCCTGAAAACATATTACCATCTTAATTATCATATATATGGTTAATAGCACTTATTTTTATCATACTTGGGTAGCTTTAATAGACAGTAATGCATTCATGTTAGTTATTTTTAACACATGGCATTGATTATGTTGTATGGCAATAGCCAATTAGAAAGCTTCCGAGCATAAAAATAAATTTAGCTCAGTCATCCACAAATAGCCAAATGCAATTTAACACATGATGCTATTCATCAAAAATAGGTCATTCAGGGAAGAACTGGTCAATATATGCCAATTTCACTAATCAACATACAAATAATTCCATCTTGTAGTCCTATTTCCTATTTAAGCCAAGAAAAGTTTTCAAATGATCTGGGAATCAGTCAACTTCGTCTTATCTGTTGCCACCACCTCACATCACAAAAATACCTTCTTTTCAGTATTTGGCAGTTTATGTCTCTTGGAAAAATTAAAATGAATTACTAAACTCTCTGTGGCTTGGTAGTTCTTCTATTTCAAAGTGTATGCCCACTACAGCTAATGTCACTGAGTTCCTTACTTACATGTATAGAACATTTAAATAAACTTCTTTATGAAACTTGGAAGATTGCCTCTAGGACTCTAAATTTCTTAAAGGCAAAACCTCAGAAAATCTTTAATTTTTTTTCACTGTCTCAGCATTTGAAAAATGTTTCTTGTGACGATTAGAGATGGACAGGTGAGCAAAGATCCAAGCCTAGAGCCAACTTAAGATGGAATTTTAGAAAAGCAAGCCGGGCACGTGCAGCTCCAAAGATCTCATACAGAGAAGGTGAAGTCCAACCAAATCCAAGGTCATAGAATTGCTTGTTCAGTTTAAAGGCATAGGACGATCTCCTTGACATTAAGCTGTACAGGACAGTGGGGTTGTAAACAATCAAGATTCATGCGAACCTGTAATACCATTTCATGATTCAGATGCCCAGAAATTTCAGCTATGATTTAGATTTGTGGTACTGAAATGTATTACCATATATAGGTGTGCACATATATATGTAAATATATGTATATATCTATATACATGTATAAATTATATGCATATATATGTATATATACACATACACATAGATCTAAATTTTATTCTGTGCCTATTGTTCATAGACATATATTAAGTAAGCATGAGTTCATACTATTATCTTTGATTCTGATCCATTATCACAGTATTATTGTCCTCCCTTAATGATTTATAGCTTCTTTTTTGAAAAGTGAGAAATTTAGCCACCCCTTTTTATTTTATTTACTTATTTTTTCAGCATTGGTATTGAAGTAATTTCAGAACTGTTAACATATATATCCCAATGGGGAATTAATTTACCAATGTACAGTGATTACCTACAACTATTTTTATCATAAGTCATAAAATATCAGTCAGAACAATGCTCTTCACAACTAGTTAGATGAGTTCTTTTTCCATTAAGGTTATGTTATCCTTTTATGACACATTTATTACACTTGGTCCCCTATGCTGTAGTTCTTGACATCACAGTTGCTTTTCTAATTTGCTTACAGTTATGTCGCTGTTTATGATTTTGAAAAATGTAGTCATTTCTCCAAAGCATGTTATATACAAAAAATTGCACCTTACAAATTTTTTTTAATGTGTGGCCAGTTCATGGTGGCCCTTTCCTCAATACATTTCATTGCAATTATTGCTTTCTTTAAGTTTGCAAAATGAACTATCTAAGAAATTATCTTTCCATTCAGAAGTAGTCATTTTAGCAAAAAATGATCAAAATAAAACTTTTGTTATGGAGATACATTCTTAAAAATATCTAAAATAATTTGTAATAATTAAATTAAAATTAATTTCAGTAATGAAAGTGAATTGTTTCTAAATTATTCAAATCTGTATTCTGAAAATAGAAAGTTTTAGTGAGTTTTAGAAGAACCCTCTCAATATAGAATAGCTCATTAACATTTCAATTACTTTGTAAGAATAATATTTGAAATACAGAAAGTTAAAAAACATTTCAGCTAAAAAATTTCAAAAAAAATTTTCCTTTTGAATTAAAATATCTTGACAATGGTGCCCAGACTTTCAGATCTTTTCATCTTTACAAAGTTTTACAAATATGTCAATTATAAAAAAAAATTGTACTGAAACAAACAAAACAGAATTGAGATTTCCAGCCACTGTACTGCAACAGTAAATGAAAAATTCAAAACCTAAAGTAATTCTAATCATATTATCTTGAATATTTCCAATTAATAATTGCATTTAATACTTTAAAATCTTTATATTTCATATGTTAGTAAATATTTTATTGTATATTCTGGGTATTTCAAAATAGGATATATTAGTGATATATATATCAAATTGTAATTTGATATACTACAAGTACACAGTTATGGCAGGAGGATATGTTCTAAGGTATATTACAATTATGACCTTAATAAGAACATCTATAGGTCATTACAGGGGAACAGGCTCAATTGTATGGAATGCTTCACAGTCTGAGCAATAAAGTAGGTACATAATATATTTATGTATTACTTTTGAAATCTTTAAAATCTCCTTCCAGTAGTCATAGGCACATTTCCTCTGTTACCAAAAAAAAATTATATCATAACTCATTAGGCAAAAATCCTTAAAATCATGGGGTTGAAGGGATGCTTCAAGCAACTGGAGAAATGACAATAGCACCTATCAGAGTAAAGGATTCCCCACAGCAGAATGTCCCCAGAGAGCAGCTGAGGAGGAAGGGCAGAAATATATGTATTTTGAAACATTCAGAGAAAAAAAAAACTAAATAGAAGCATTTAACTGTTTCAGTTATTTTTTTTTAATATCAATAAGAGCAGACATTTGGATGGAGTTTCTCTAATTTTGAACTCAATCAATTACAGTAGAATGTTTTTATATGTTAGCATAAAGTTTTGCTTTTGCATTTGTGATTTCACAAATATACTGGTAATAACACTCCCAGATATTCAGTTTCTGTTCACTTCCTGAAGACTTGCATTTCTATTCTTATTAAGTGATCATTTGATTTAGAAGAATTTGCAGTCTGGCTCCTTGACCTATACTGCCCCAAAGAAGCACTGGCTTAATCAAGTGTTGAGTTGGATGTGGGTGCTAACATCATGTGCATCCAGGAAAAGTGGTTGACAATTTCAATCATTTTGCTTTCCATAGAAAGTTCCTGAGTGTTCCAGATGACATTAATATTGAATCCACTATTTACACTGTTCATAAGGATTATCTCTGCCTTATAATCAGACGTAAGATAGAATGATAAAAAGAAAAGATATAGCCAGGATTTAACTAGATCCCTAAATTCTACCCATGCCAGTATCTTTTATACCTCAGTGAGAAGATTGAATTTAAAAAACTAAAGGCTAGATTCTCCCTCCCTCTTGTTTTCATCATAGGAGGACAGCAGGTCGCCAGTCAAAGAGAGAACATCCTTGCTTGCTGAATTGACCTTGCTTATTATGAAACTGCATGGAGGAGACCAAGCTACTATTTCTGAAAAAATATATTCTGTGAGGCAAAATATCTTTTTCCTTAAAAGCAGAATAAATTTAAAACATGATATCATTTTACTTTCTCCTGATAGTTTTTACTTCTAAAAAGAACCTTATTCAACATGCCTAAAAAGTTATATTCTGTAAAATTCTTAAAAGATATTTAACAACATTTATCACTGCACAAAATGCCACAAATATTCTTTATAAAAGGTATAATTTCTATAAGAAATTTGTTTTATAAGATGTAATGTCCTGTAAGTTTTTGAAAGATATCAGAATTACTTTCTTTTTTCTATACTTCTGTAAATTATTTTTAAATTTAGATTCTATTCTTATTTTTTATTTTTGCCTTAAATATTTAAAGTATTCAACAATTTTAGAGAATTATTGTACATCTTAGAGCTTTAAGGGAAAAAATATTTATTTTACTGTGTTTTCTGGTTTCCAAGTTACTTTTCCAGTTAGTTCTCATGGCTGTAGACCCAAAGTGGATAATGAAGTCAGGAGCCAACCTGATTTAATTTCCAATCTTTTATGTTGGAAATTTCTGAAGAAACAATTACACAATTTATACCAAATTATGGGAGGTGTAGGAAGTTGCTGGGCCACCCAAATGTACTTTAAAAAAAAAAGAAAAAGAGAAAAATTTTATGTAATGTCAACATTCTCCCCTATTATTTTTGGTCTCGTTACAGTTTAAAATCCATCATGCAGATGGAAGCTGTCTTTTCTGGATGCCACTAAATGAAAAGCAAATTTTGTTATCATCAATAGAAAATGTGAGCAATTTGCTAAGTGCTTCAAAATGTGCCACCATCACCATCAAAGGATTAATTAATTGAGATCAAGTTTAGTACTTATAATTTCAACAAAAGTCCTACAAAAAACTCTGACTTAAAAAAAAAGCAATACCAACAAAAGACAGGAGATGTGAATTTAAAAAGTCAAGTCATGCAAGGAAATTGTGCCTATAACACAGTGTTCTCAGATTCACAATGTAGATTAATATGAAAACTGACTAACACATGAAAGAGGGAGAGTTTAGAAAAAGTAACGCAGCTGTGGAAAAAATAGATTCTGAGCTAGCAATGGACCCTAAAGATGTAACTGAATTGCTGCAATTTCATCATAAAACTTAAAACAAATGAGGAGTTGCTCTTATGCATGAAAAAGACTGTGATTTCTGGAAATGGATTCCATTCCTGGTAAAGATGCTGTGAACATTATTGAACTGACACCAATATAAGAAAAATCTAGTTGATAAAGAAACAGCTGGGTTTAAGAGGACTGACTTAATTTTTGAAAGAAGTTCTACTGCAGATAATGTATTAAAACAACTTCACATAAATCTTCATGACAGAAGAGTCAACTGATGAACCAAACTTCACTGTTGTTATTTTAAGAAATTGTCCCAGTCATCAGCAACCACCATCCTGATAGCCAGCAAACATCAATATCCAAGTAAAAGCATTTTCCTTTAAAAAGGTTATGAGCTGCTGAAGTTTCAAATGATGGTTAACATTTTTTAGCAAAAAAAATAAATAAATAAAATTTAATATAAGTAAATTTTTGAGACATTATGCTGTTGCACATTAAGTGGATCATGGATTGTAAAACTTTTACATGTATTGGGAAGAAACCAAAAACTTCATATAACTCATGTTATTGTGATATTTCCTTTATGGTTATGGTTTAAAACCCTACCTGCAATATCTCTCAGGTATGTTTATACTTTTTTTAGGAACATGACTTGCAAATTAATCTCATATTTTTATGAATTATTTACAGATTATGTATCAAACCATTATGTATTAATTCCCATGGATATTTGTTTCTCCAATGTCTATACAAACTATCTGAACCTCAGTTTTCTCATCCACATTGAACCTACCTCTCTCACACACACTCAAAACAAGTCATTGAAGCTATGGTCATGAAGGAGAATTATCTTCCACTTCATCTATTATCTAACTCTGTTGCCTAATTCTATTCCAAGATGAAAATAGAGATCCTATTCTTGTAATTATGGATGAAGACACTTCTTGTGTAATGCATTAGGAAAATGTCTTGTGTAATATTTAGATAAAGGATTGCCATTAATAGTGCCTGAGTTGCGAAAGATAAGGATTTTCCTGCTTAATAATTTCCAGCCACATTGACCAACTTTTTGTGTAGATTGCCGAAAGATTGAGACTAATATACTGTTCCAATTTATAAGCAGCTGCTGCTTGTTGTGAGGTACTTTTTGAAACTCTAAAAATTCTATTAGTTTGCACACATTAATAGAAAAATACTACATAAGTGAAGATTACTAATCCTTGATTATTGAAGTAAAAATCTAAAACTAAACTTTCAATGAGCTCCTTTTCTAATTAAGCATCTACCATGTCCAGGTTAATGGTTGGTCCCATTATTTGCTCATTTGTTCTTCTACTAATCTATAGGTTTAGGGTACTTGAAGCTAGCAGTCACATGGCTGTCCTGTTCTCTTAAAGCTCTAACACAAAGCTCATTGCTTGACTGTTCTTATTTTAATATGGGTACTGTGTGATTGTCAGTACTTAGTTTTCTCTTACTGGAGTCATCTGCATACTATCAGCTTTTGACACAACTTGCCTTTGTACACTAATGAAAAAAAAAATATCCAAAAGGTAATAACTGAGTAAAATGTGAATAAACAGCAATGAAACTTTCATAGAAAATGCTGCTGTAAGAACTTTGAAGAGTTTTTATTGATACTGAAGAAAATAATTTCTTTTCAGATGTCAAATGGACATTTTTATTATCTATATAAGCATCTGATAGAATAAAACTTCATGGTTATATTTATACTAAAACTCTGAAAATACTCTTAATTAAGCATATTAAGAAAATGCTACTAGTGATAAGGATTAAACCTCCTCTTTCCACCAATTGCAAAATTAAGCACATAGCAAAGTGATTCTTACAGGTTAATTTCAATAATTTACAAATAGTATTTTTAACTTTGGAAGCAATCGACATGAATTTACCAAATTTAGCATGTGTTTTTATGTTGGTGTCAGCACTACCTATTCCTTTCTAAGTTTGATCCTGGACTTTAGGGGCGGACAGCTCCCTGTACAGACTCAATAGAAAGATTATGATTCAGTTTCCATGTGTACGATTTGGGAGAAGAGAAGTAGAACCATTCATGTTCCAACAGGAATTGGGGTGTCCTATGAACTCTGGCAATTAAACCACAGATGTCAGTTCCTCTGCATTCTCTTACAAATAATCCATGTCAGGGTTGCAGACAGCTACAATCACTGGGCACAGTTCATGCTGTTTTTGTAATGCATTATTTTCTAACCATCAGTATTAGCTTCCCTGATAACAATTCCTTCAGTTTTCTGACAACTTGTAATTCTGGAATTGTTTTTTCACTTTCTTCCATTCTGAAGTTTGAATAGCATTTGTTTTCCTGATAAAAGCTAACTTCTTGGATATCTAAAAGAACTAGAATCCAGAACTTTTTAAAGTCCAGACCTCTACATGGTCAGAACAAAATTTTTCTCTGTGAACTTACTGAACCCTAATTTGTTTTTCCCTTGACAAATTGGAAAAAGAGAGTATGTATTAATAACGTTTTAAGAGAGAAAAATCCCTTATTCTCTGATTGTCAGCCTTTGATTCTTTTTGAGAATTAAATCAGTCTTGAATTAATTTTAAAAAACATATTTTCAACTTGCTCTGTCTATGTATTATCACTGAAAAATTTCACTCGGTATACTATGAAGAGATAATTACAACCTGTGAGAGATGTTTTCTGTAAATTTTGAAGAAAAAAGGCATATGAAATATACTGCCTATATGTAATATGTATACAGTCAAGAAACTGGGAAATGATTTGAGTGAAAAAGAGAAATGATTTGAGTGAAAAAGGGAGGAAAATAATTAAAACACCAAAAATCCAAATAGAAGAAGGATGTACTAATTAAGCAGAGAGTCTCACTACATGAGACTGTGAGGATATAGCTGCCTAGAGCTTGTATAATGGTTGTGGGTTCACAGGAGCACATGGTAAGTTAAGAGTGGAATCAGGTTTTATCAGTTGAAGATGCTAAGGAAAGTCATTCTATTTTCAACTGTAAGTTAATTGGACACTTTATACTCATAGGTTACTTGAGTAGTGCTGGGTTCTTTTATAATTCAAGTATGAAAAATGACCTTTTCTCTAGAAAACAATTTTGGTTTTGTATTTCTAATAAAATATTCTCTCATGCAAACAAGCTTATATTCTGGGAGCGAATTAAATCTTCAAAAGATGCTGTTAATGCTATATATGTTCCTCAAAAAAATGTTAAATATCTCTACAACAGAGAGACCAATCAAAAGATTTCAATTAATTACATATCAATTTGTTATTAAATATCAAAGTATTTAATTTAAACACTACATTCTTTATAAATCTAACTATGAGATTGTTTAAATTCTTACTCATATTAATTATTCCTTTTACTTTTAATTATGTAGAATATAGCTTTATTAACTATTTTTTAATTGATTACACACACATATATTTTTTCACATCATTCTCCCATCACATTGTCACCCATGAACCCTCATCTTAATCTCGTGTGCTCTACTAACCCATTTTCACTCTTCCTCCCCTCCCTTGCTTTATGCTTTAGTTCTGCTGTCAGTTTGTTAGTTTCAACTTTTTCTGGTCCTTTTGTTTGTTTTCCCTGTATCCCACATTATAAGTGAGACCATACAGTATTTCTCTTTTTCTTTCTGGCTTATTTCCACTAGCCTGATTCCTGTTACCTTGATTCATGTTGCCACAAATGCATTAAGTTTGTCTTTTGTGATTTAATTATTTAGAATATAGCTCTTTCGAATTGAGAATAAACTTCCTATTTGATGTCAGTGTAACAATTAGAATAAATTTGCCGTAATAGCATAACAAAGAGCTCATACTTTTAAGATTCCATAGAAATATTTATTCTTTTAGACTGATTTCATACGCATATGGTAAAGTAAAAGAAGGAAACATAGAATATAAATTGTTTAACATTTATCCAATGCATACATTATAGAACATAGAAAAACAATGTATAAAGTTATAGAAATATGGTGCTGAGAAACTCTATACTTATGATTAGTCTAGTGGCAAAAAACATCTTTTAAAACAGATATCTACTAAACACTTATATAGGAATGAATATCTTCCTATTCATTTAATTAATAATAATAATAATAATGATAATAATAATAAGCATTTATGAAATATGAACTATTCTGTCACTAAGCAACAAAGATATTCAAAACATGTGCATTATCAGGCAAAAATTTAAGCTCTGTTATTTATTTACAAGAGAATAATATCTGAAAGTACTCCTTAAATATAATTTCAAAGAAAAAAGTAAATCATAGTGGAAATGTCAATAAAGAACTATGAATATTTCAAATGAAAGTAACGTTTTATTCATTTGGATATATATAAAATTTGAATTCAGCAATATATCTCTATGTATATATATCTCAAACTATTTTGATCACTCTTTTTCTAGCAATGTTCAATTTATTTTATTAATACTAACTCATTTAATAGTCTAAACTCAATTATTCTGTAGTAATCTTTTTACTTCATGAATATAAAAAGAATAAACAATCTCTATCAGACATAATCTGAAACTGAAATGTGGAGATCTGACCTTCCTGAGCAGATCTTGAGGACTAACTTAATTAGAATACCAAAACTATGACTTGATCATCCTTAGTTCTTCCTTCTATTATAATTTTCCACCATTTTCAACTGCTGCTAAATTGCATGTAGTATATAAAATTAATGTAGTCATATCAAGATTTTGCAGTCTGTGTACCATAGAGCACCCTAGTCTTGAGTGATTCGCCAAGAAACAAATAATGGAGCTAGCATAACATCAGCTATTTTGATATAAATGATTATATTGAAATAAAAATTCTAAATCTTCTAAGAAATCAAATGTTTCAAATTTTGACAGAAAGCCCCTCCTTATCTTATTGTTTTAATTAACAACTTTACAAATTCTGAACTACTTGTGCTTGAGAAAAGAAATGTTGATTAACAATGATCTATATTAGGATTTAGCAAACTATAACCCATAGGCCGAATCTGGTCAGTTGTCTGTCTTAGTAGACCCCATAGATTAAGATAGGTTTCTATGTTTTTAAGTAGCTGGGGAAAATGGATAGTGTTTTGAAATATGTTCATATTCCAATGTCAGTGACCATAAAAAAGATTGCTTGGAACCTAGCCATGTTCATTCAATCATGTATTGCCTATTGCTGTTTTTGAGCTACAACAGGACTGAGTAGTTGTGAAAGAAGCTCTGTGGCCCATAGTGTCTGAAATATTTACTATCTTGTCTTTGATAGGAAAAAAATATTTGCTCACCCCTGTTATGCGTTCACAAGAAAGTCTCTCAGCTATTCAGCAGTGAGCATTAACCTAGTGCAGGTATTAAGAATGCAGTTGGAGTGGGCGGAATGACAGCCCTCCAAAAGGAATACTCATATGCTAATGATACCTGTAAAATGTGCTTTTATTGGAAAAAAAAAATCTTTACATCTTTACATATATGACCTAGGTCAAGCTTACTGATATGCAATTACTTGGATAATCCAGGTGAACCATTAATGTAACAACAGAAGTTCTTACAGGAGGCAGGGAACGAGACAAGAGAAAAGGAAGTCATTTCAAGACAGATACAGACATTGGAGCTATGCAGTCACAATATAAAGAATGCCTCAGGTAGTAAATGCCAGAAGAGGCAAACGAGGATTCTCTCTTGTCAACTGGGAGAGAGTGAGGCACTGCCACATGGTTTCTGGCCTCCAGAACCTTGAGATAATAAATTTCTGCTGTTTTAAGCCATAAAAAGTGTACAAATTGTTAAGGAGGCTTAGGAAACTGATAACACATTATATTCTACTTGGAGATTAAGTACATAAAATACATAGTATGTTAGGTTATAAGTGCACATTTGAAAAATAAGAAAATAGGGAAGTTTGTAGAGTGCAGAATCAAAGATTTTCATTTTAAAGATCAGTGATAAAGGAAACTTTGAAAATGTGACAAGTAAGTCTAACATAAATATGGTTAAAAATAAAACACATTATAAAACAAGTAGGCGTGAGCAGTGCTGACAAAGGAAGTAGTGAATATAAATAAATGTAAACCACAAATAAAGGTTATTAACAATAGATACGCGAGAAGATGGCAAAGTAGTGGAACCAATGTGGATTTAAGGAGAAAGGGAAAATAAGGTCTGTATCCCTTCCAAATAGTAAATTCTCTCATATGTACCCATAATTAGGGGAGCAGATTGAAGTATGAAGTGGGAAGACACAGTGAGGTTGAGAGATCTTACTATTTTCATTTTTCAAAATTGGAGAATTAAGAGTTTGCATCATTATTGAAAGTATCCAGTAGCAGGAAATAAAATAATTGTACAGATGGAAAACAGTGTACGTGATGGAGAATGTTCTTGAGCAGAAAGGGACTGTACAAGCATGGGCAGGACTATCTGTATGTGGTAGCAGGAAATTAAATGTAGGAAGGATCTTTTAGCTTTAGAGTTATGTTGGGAGACTTAGCAAGGAAGCAGGTAGTACGCTCTTCAAGAAATGAAGGTAGGAAAACTAAAGCTCAGAAGATTACTGCAGTAGTGAGGGCGATGAGTGCATAGTTTAACAGGTGACAATGGAAGTATTTCAGAAGGGGGAAGAATAATAATGAGATGCAAGAAAGATAGTAAATCAGCTAAAAAAAATTTTAACCACTTATAAATTCTAGTTTTTTAACCACTTATAAATTCTAGTTTAGAATATAATATTCATTTTTTACAAGAAATTTTTTTGAAGAATCTTCTAACTTGTGGACAAATTTATATTTAAATTCATCCCTCTATATCTTCACACTCATTTGCGCTAATAAAAATATAAGAATTTTCAGTCTTCATTAGGTGAAATTGCTGCTGCTTCTCAGAATCCATTGGCAGATTCAAATCATTGACTCAAAAGTCCACTGGTTCCTGATTTCTGATCTGTCCTCATCTACAGACCCCAGATTCTCCCACATCAATATTTATTCTTTCCAGTGATTATTATGCTTGATTCATTTTCTTCTGCAAAGCATAAATAGTTCCATCATCTATCCTGCCTGTATTTACTCTTATTTGGGAAATGTTCAGTGTGAGCTGTAACCACGGGCGACCTGTTCCTGTGACAGTCATCAGGACAAGGTGACCTGGTTAAATGCAACCCAGGCTACTTTTATGGGCGATGCTTGCCCGAACAGGTCTTACATCTGCCTATAGTCCTCTGACACACTGTACTCTGTAAAGTGTCTGTTCTAAAAGATGCCTTTTGCAACCATTTACTCTAATAAAAATGCATTAATTTTTAATCTTCACTTGGTAAGATTTGCAAAGACTGCTTTTCCACATGTAGTAACTGCTTGTCCTTGAAATTATGGAACATGACATGTCATGCATTGACAAACTTCTCAATAAAAACTGAACTTCAGGTGAGCAGGGAGAGGCAGAGCAGGCCTCTTGAGTCTCTCCCCAACCAGACCCTGTTTCTTTCATCTCTTCTCTGTACTTTCATTTTTTTAATGCCTGCATCATTTTATCTATGGTCCTCAACTAAGCTGTCAGTGGCAAGTCTTCATTATAGTCAAAATCCATTGCAATAATCAAACCTTCTCAAAATATGCGTGGCTCGTTTCAAGTCAACTAAAGTATTGGTAAGACTTCCAAGCACTTCATTGTTCCAGTGCTAGTGCTTATGTATTTTATATATAATAGTTTATAAAATGTTACTTGAATATCATAGTTCTAAATGATGCAGATGAATTCTAAGTCAAAACCATACCTCTCCCAGTGTCTTTTGATTGATTACACAAGTTACACACAGTATTTGAATCAGGGCCAGGAACATTTTTGTTCAGTCTTTAAAATTTGCTAACATTATACCTTTTATCAGCCAGCTCCAGCTTATATTAATAAATACCTAAATTGATAACAAAAAATTATGAAGATTTTTATTACTCTTCTTTTGTATTTCAAGAAATGTTTGGCTTATTGTTTATCTCTTTTTGAATCAAGTTAATTGTAATGATTACTTTTTAATATTCTATTTTATCCAGATTTCCTGTCATATGAGAAGTTATATATTCTACCTGATAAAAAATGCAGTTGCAAAGCTATAAATAAACCAGATACTATTCTAAATATAGCTATTAATGCATGTACTCCATGTACTCCATTGTTAAATATACTATTTAGCATTTTATTCTGCTTTTGTTTTATGTAGGTCCAAATGTATTCCAAGCACAAAATCAAAAAGTAATGTATAACCCTAAGTTTTGAGTCTGTCTAGACAGCAAGCAACATAAGTGATTGAAATATATCAACATGTGATAAGTGATCGGACAAATCAGCCATATTGAATTGCATATCATGACAGTCATAATAATATTTTCAAAATTTAGCTTAGGCACATTTATTTTAATTGTGAACTATGAAATACTTTCTATGTGATTAACATTAAAGTTTATGAAAATGCATTCTCTAATGGTACTTTGTAATCATACTTTTATAAAAACTATGATTCTTCAGTGAGAAATATGATAAATCAATAACCCTGTAATTATTTGAATTTTTAACGTTTTCTTGACCAAGTACAGTATTCTATGGTTTTGCATAAAATTGACATGCAAATTTACAATGATTATGTGAAATCAAGCCCAACTAAGAAGCTAACATTAATTCTAAAAGGTAGTAAAGATCACTAGAAAGATCAATAGTAAGCCTTAAGTGTAAATTTATTCCTACTTCCACTTTTAGCATGTTGTGCCAGTTTTGTTGTTATATAACCTAATTTCTCCACAACCTCACATTCTCACCAACACACAAAAATATTTCATATACTTTAATGTCTTCTATATTCCCTATATTTTTAAATCACATGTATCACAAAGAGCAAGGAGTTATACATTTAACAGATATTGTCCAAATAGATTAATTTTTATTATTTTTATTAGGAAGCTATGTTTAAAATTCAAATTTATCTGTATTGCATGTTCTCTCCTTCCTTCTGTCTGTTTCTGTCTTTTCACACTATCTTTTTCTCTCCCCTTCACAAAATGAGATTGTATTAAAGAAATACCATGCAACTTAATTCTTTTCTCTTTCTACCTAAGCATGAATAGTTTAGTTTATAAACAGATGCTCATTATTTGTGATATCTGCATATGACCCATAAAATGAATTTTCTTGTTGATTTTATAGGGACATTCACAAAATTTTTCCCCAATTTACTGCAATTATAAACAAAACTGTGATTTTATGTACCTGTATAAATACAGTACTAATGCTTTTATTTTATTAAACATGATCTTTAAAAAGGTGTTCCTGACCAGGTATATTTGTGCTTTATGTTTTGATGGATGACATTTAATGTTTCCAAAAGACTTTAGGGAATTCATGCCCATGTCCTGGAGTTGGCCAGAGTTGTAGTTGGATGCTCTGTGGAGATATGGGAGGGTTGGTTGAAGTGGTGACATGGAAGATTTTTTACCTTTAAAAGATACCGATGTTATAGTGGCGATAAATCCATCTGAAATTGATACAGAGTGGATCTAAAAGGAACCACAAAGAAGATGTTGAAGAGTCTAATGATGTTAAATAAAGGTTCACCAGGACAGTGCTAAAAAATGGTTGAGAACAATCATTGAGGCAACTCCCAAGACAAAAGTGCACAAAAGTTAATGAGTAGGTGAGAAAAATAACCAGCATTCCAAAGTGAATAAAAATGAAATCAAGTGTTTTCAACTTTCATCTTTTCATCTGTTCCTTGCCAAATATTAATTGAGCGTCCATTATATGTCAGACACAATTCTAGACTCAGGGATGAAAAAAAGTCACTGGTCTGAAGAGAAGCAGACTGCAAAACTCCTTAGGTAATGAGCATGTTGGAGAAAAAAGTAAATTATGCCAGGGAAAGAGAAAATAATCGTGTCTCTTTTATGAGAAAGACAAGACATTTTAAATGAAGTCATCAGGTGAAGGTTTCACAGAGATTAGAACATAGGTCTAAAGAAAATAAAATTGCAGGAAATATATATACAAAACCATCACCTCCTCATTAACCATTACACCTTATTCGATTGTAAAAACCTTATTACATTTAGAGTTTTAATAATCTGGACATAAGAAAAGCTGATTAACAGAGAAAAATTGGCAAAATACACAATGGAAATATTGGGGAAATTAAAAAATAACTGACAGTGTTAGACCCTACTACTTAAAGATGTATTCTGTTTAATGTTAAGATTTTGTAATAAAAATTAATCTTTAGGCAAACTAATGAATGACCCTATTAGAACAGAGTTAGGGAATCTGCCTACAAAAGTAAATGCCTTTAAAAATTGCCGTCAGCTCATTAAAATAACGATAGCCAATTTGCTGTGCATTGAAGAGTTCTTGGTGGTTTTACAGTAATTCTGTGTGCCTCCGCCCTTGTGGGGATGTCCTTTCTTCCTTCTGGGTTATTTGGGCAAAGTGGCTTCTGTTCTAAATGCGCGTTGCATAACTGATCTCATAATGTTATTCTGTGCCCTCCGTGGTCCTTGTCGCATAAGTAATCAGGGTTTTATTTAGAGGGTGTAACACAAGAGATAGCATGTTTAGTTTCACACTTGGAAATCTAAGCCTCCAGAGCATTGTCCAGAAATTGTTTAATCTTCCTTGGCCTACGTATTAACAATACACTTTGAAAATGAGCACAATTAAAGAAGAGAAACATGATTATTTTAACAGTGACACCCATTTTCTTATCACCAAGAAAAATTAAATAAGACAATTTAGTGCCTTGTCTTGACTAACTGCTTGTCAACATTTTTGACAATGTTGACAATGTTTTCTTTCTCTTTATCAAAGTGTATGTGTAATCAATAAATTTATTAACTTCACTGCTTAAATTTATTGGGGGGGAGAATATTTTGCAAGATATTGATTTAGTTACCTCCTGAAGGATTCCATCTGGAGATATATCATAAACAAACCATAGTAGAAAGAGAAGTGGACCTTTAACTATATTGAATAATAACTGAGGAAGGAGCTTAGCCAGAAATTGAAATCTATCATTAGATCTACTCAATTCCTTATTAAATCTTTCCAAGTTATAGACCCATTATTTTATCATGTTGAGATAATGCTCTGTTTTATTTATATTTTTGTGAACATGCCTACATTTGTTCTCTAAAAATAGATAAAAGCCTTTATAGTGATGCTTATTTGTCCGAAATAATTACCTGGACTTTATATTCAACTGTTTTCTTTTTCTTAGATACTTTTGGTAATATATTTCTATTGGTTTAAACAGCATTATTTATACAATTTCAAAGTTCTCCCTTTTCAGCAATTTCAAGCACTTTTTACTCTCTACCTTCAAAAGGTTCCATGCAATAATAGCATCCATGATTTCTGTTAGAGATATATAGTAATATAAAGAATGACACACAGATAAATAAATCATCTTCACTGTTGATCTGTTGTGGAAATAATACCTTATCTTCCTTCATCGTACATATGAAAGAAATCAATAGAAAATAACTCTCAAAATATTCTGCTATATGCCTTCAGTCAAAAATCACCTTGAAAATCCCTCAAATCCAACTGCAATATTTATTCATGTTTACTCATAAAAAGAAATTGTTTGATTCTGATACTTTTATTCTTGAAGGAACTGAGTGTGACAGACATCACATTCACAGTCAGTTTTCATTATATTACTTGCCTCAAGTGACAAAAGTTGAGTTTTTTAAATACAGCAGAAAATAGTAAACACAATATAAATTTTTATATTAAAAATGTGTGATGTCTAAATGCCAAAGGCAAATATATTTAATTAAACTACTTGTATTTTAAAAGAAGGGAGAATGATGATCTACATTTTTAAAGAGGGAAACAACAAAGAAATATCTAATTATTATAATATCAGAAAAATATTGACTCATAATGGAGAAAACTACTTAGTATATAGTTTTTAAATTCTATCACTGCAATGTACTGTGAATCATAGGTTTAAGACAATTATATAACAGTTATTCATCAATATTGTTGACTGAAGGATGATACTGGTGAGGAAAAATACCTGGACATAATCAATTTTATCACAGATGGCCAGAGTTTAGATCATATCTACACCAATATCTATTTTATATTAAGTAACTTTTTGTGTTCTGGATATAGTTCTAAAACAGATTGATTTCAGTACCATAGATATTACATTTAACATTTCCTCCAAGTCACAGAATTATAAATTAAGAATATTTAAAAAGTACTACTTATGTCTAATTTGCTTATAGCTACTCATGTACCACCAGTCCATAGCACAAATTGATCAGGAAAAATGATTTGGAAAACAATTCGATGACATGATACCTAGTAATTAAGTCTGTTAAGTAATATTTATTAGAAGTTTATATGAAATAGAAACTACTACTAAGATCCACAGATATACAAAGTTTATAGCCATGATAGTTTTGATTTAGCTACAAGTTATCACCTCTCTGCCAAGAGAATGATTGTCTCCTCGCATCACTAGGTCTGTGTCTCTGATGTCTCTCCTTTAAAAATTGATATAAGTGGTGCTGAGGAACAGGGAGATGCTGCGGCACCACATGGACCTAGGTTGGATTACTTATTAGGTTTTGGTTAAGAGCCAAATTCCATGACTCTCAATTGCTCATTTGCAAAAAAAAAAAAAAAAAAAAAAAAGATAGTAGTATTTCCCTGCTACATTTTTTGTGAGGAAAAGAAAAGATGATAAAAGATATAAAAAGCTCAGGAATCAGTCATCACTCCATGACAGAATAACCAGAGTCAAATCATTCTTTTTATATAATTGCTATTAAATTCATCCTTTCAAATTTCAAAAGGAAATTCACACCACACACACACACAATCAATGTCCCTAAATACAAAGTAGACTATATGTTTTAATACCTAAATGTCCAACTAGGACTACATGCTAAGCACTGACTTGTACCACATCCCTAATTCGTTTATTGGAATCTAAACCATGAAATGTGAAGCTAAAGGTTAAATGAAGTCATAATGGTGGGATCTGATTCTGATAGGATCAATGAGTCATTTGCAAACCAGAAAGAGTGTCCTCACCAGAAACGTGCCATGGTGGCCCCTTGATCATGAACTATTAGTCTCTAAATTTGTAAAAAAATAAATATCTCTTTTTAGGACACAAAATCTATAGTATTTGGTTTTGGAACCCAAGTTGACTATGTTATTATGCTAGAAAACATGACAAAATATTCGTATTATTGGACTGGAATCATCATGAATGAGGGACTCTGATTAACATCCACTAAGGGTGTTGTAATATTTGACTCAGGACCACAGGGACATCTGTGCTGTAATTTCCTGCCCTGAATTTCAGTATCAATGTAGTACCAAAAGCTATCTCCCACACTGCATAATGCTATCTAAGGGGTGTAGCACCCTTTTGAGGAAAGCTGACAAAACATGTTTGTATGACATGAGGTTTGGAATTGTGTGGACATGAGCTTAAATTACTTTTCTTTTATCTTGGGACTGTGCTATACAGGGCACATTATAAAACTCTTGAAATTCATTTATCTATAAATCTGGGGT
>PVHY01004323.1:0-60350 GCA_004024945.1 Uropsilus gracilis
TTAGTCAACCTGACAAAGCTTTCAACACAATGACTGGTGGCATTGGAGTACAGAAGTGAGGAAGCAGGGATATATTGAGAAACTCCTCAAGAAGCGTAGCTGTGAAATGATGAAGCTGGACCTTGAAAGCAAGTGAATTTGGATCATGTCTACATATGACCAAAGCAGCATCTACCAATATGTTTAAGGAAAAAATCAGCCCAGGTGTCTATGTGAGTTCATTTCCTGGTTGGGTAGAGGTTGCCCCAACAGTGAGAGGATTGCTCTGCCATTCTCAGCCTGCACCACCTCTAAAGGAAGTATTTCTCACAGATGTGAGAAATCAGCTCTAAAAACCATTTTACCCATTTTTCTTCTTAATGAATAGTCATCCTGGGAGTTATTTTGAAAGAGCTTTGTGGTGTCTTTTTGCTTTCTGGACTCCTTTTTTGGCTGAGCTCCACAGCTCTACGCACTTTAGAGATACTCAATTCCAGACCAACATAATAAAAAGTGAGTGGCTGTGAAGCCTCACACATTTCTTTTGGTTTCTCGGTGCATATCAAAGTTATGTTTGCACTACACTGTAGTCTATTAACTGTGAAATAACAATTTATGTAAAAAAAGGAAATGTGTCTGTATTTAATTTAAAATAAAATACTTCATTGCTAAAGATGGCAGCCATTCTCTGGGGATTTTGCTGGCAGAAGGTCTGGCCTTGATGCTGATGGCTGCTTACTGACTGACTGGTCAGGGTGGTAAAGGTCAGATGGCTGTAGCAATTTCTTAAAGTAAGATAACAGTGATGTTTGCTATGTGGGTGAACTTTCCCTTTCATGAAAGATTGTTCTGTTACATGCAATGCTGTTTGATAGCATTTTCCCCACAGAGAATCTCTTTCAAGCCTAAGATTAGTCTTCTCAATCCTGCCTCAGCTTTACCAACTAAATTTATATACTGTCTTTACCAGAAAGAGATTTCATTTTAAAAGACCACGTTCTTTGCTCATCCATGGAACACTTAAGGCTTTATTATGGAATTACAGCAGTGTGATCACATAATCAGACTCTACTTCTGATTCTAGTTCTCTTGCACAATGTAGTTCCACCCTCCAGTGAAGGCTTGGGTCCTTCAGTCTTCCATGAGTGTTGTAATCAACTTCTTTCAAACTCACATTAATGCTGATGTTTTAATCTTTTCCTGTAAATCGTAAATGTTCTTAATGGAATCTCAAGTGCTGAATTTTTCCCAGAGGCTTCTTATTGGCTTTGCCCAGATCCATCCAGGAATCACTATGGCAACTATAGCCTTTCAAAATATATTTCTTGAATAATAAGACTAAAGAGTCAAATGTATTTTTGATAGATTGCTCACAGCTCTGATAATGATTTTAATTCCCTTGCACATCCCCATGAAAGCTCATGGGTGACCAGCTGCATTGTCAGTGAACACTAAAGTTTTGGAAAGGGGTGTTTTCTGAGTAGTAGAGGTCAACAGTGGGCTTAAAATATCCGGTAAACCATGTTGTAAATAGATGTGCTGTCACTCAGACTTTGCTCTGCCATTTAAAGAGCCATTCATTTAAAGTTCCAGATAGAGTAGATTTAGCATTATTTTTAAGGGCCCTAGGATTTTCATAATGGTTGATGAGCATTGACTTCAACCTCCAGTCACCAGCTGCATCAGTGCCTAACAAGAGAGTCATCCTGTTCTTGAAACTTTGAAGTCAGGCAGAGCCTTCTCTCAAGCTATAAAAGTTGTAGATGTTATCTTCTTCCAATATAAACTGTTCCATCATCACTGGCAATCTGTTGTGTATTGTCTCCTCCATCTTCAGTCATCAGTGATCTTGGTTACATCTTTGGGATAACTCATTGCAGCTCTACATCAGCACTTGCTGCTTCACTTGTACTTTCCTTCTTTAAATCTCATGAGCTAATCTCTGCTAAAGTTCTTCTGCAGCTTCTTCACATTTCTTAGCCTTCAAAGAATTGAGGAGAGTCAGGGCCTTTAGGTTAGGTATTGGCTTGATGGGCTGTTGTAACTGACTTGATCTTCTATCCAGACCATGAAAATGTACTCCATGTCAGCAATAAAACTCTTATTTCTTATCATTCACATGTCCCCTCGAGTGGCTCTTTTGATTTCCTTCAAGAACTTCTTGGCCTGCACAGCTTGGCTAGCTCTTTAGACAAGCAACCTGACTTTCAATCCATTTCTGCTTTCAACGTGCCTTCCTTGCTAGGCTTACGCATTTTTAGCATTTGATTTAGAGTAAGAGATGTGTGATGATTCTCCCTTTCTCTTGAACATTTAAAGGCCATCATAGGTTTATCAATTGGCCTAATTTTAATATTAATGTGTTTCTGGGAATAAGGAACCCCAAAGAGAGGGAGAGAGATGGAGGAATGACTTGTCGGTGGGTCAGTCAGAGCAGCACATTTATTAAGTTTTCTGTTATTTATGGAAATAATCCATATGCCCCCAAACAGTTACAATAATAACATCAAAGAGTTACAATAATAACATCAAAGAGTACTGACCATAGACCACCACAACAGATATAATCATGAAAAAATTTTGAAATATTGCAAGAATCATCAAAATGTCACACAGAGACAAGGAGTGCCACGCTTTAGGAAAAGTGGCCAGTATATTTTTCAGAGTATGGTTACCACAAACCTTTGATTTGTATAAAATAGAAATCTGGTAAGTACAATAAAGTGAAGTACAATGAATCAAGGTATCTCTGTAGAACATGTTTTACTGTGATGCCCACAACCACCTTTATAGATAGGTATTATATTCGTTTTTCAGAGTAAGGGTTTAAATCCAGGTTTCTGGTCCTGTTGCCCAGCACTTTTTCATAGGTCCTCTGGCTTCTGGTATGCTCCCATTATTTGTACTATAGTCTCTATTATTTGCACCCTTTATATGGGGGTTTCTTTATAATCCTCTTCTTGAATTTACTTATGAGAATTCAACTCTTCAGAAAATGTTTGCTTCGTTTTTTTATATATCACATCATCTCTGGTAGCACACCATTTAATAGGAAACAAAGTAAACAGAAAAAGAACAATATCTTTTTGTAATCTATAGCTACATAATTATAACATGTCTACTACTTACATAATATTGATAATGTATCTTTTTCTGTAGACTTTTGCCACATTTAGTGTAAGGTACAAATTACCACTATATATATATATATATATATATATATTATCATGAATTTAATTTGTAATTTATCTCAACTTCCTTACTAATCCATTTTCATCCATTTCAGATAAGCTTTAGATATTACAAATATATTCACTATATATATTTGGGCAAATCTATTGTTGCTGAGAACTGTCAGAAATAAAAGTTGATTTTGCTGTTCTCAATAACTATTCATGACTCATTTCTGGTAAATTCTTATTTTTCAAGTTTCAAGTTAAAGAGAACATTTGTTTTGAATGGTAACATATAGCCGTATAGCTGAAAGCACAATTTTGCTTATGTCTCTTGAACCTGGTGCAAATGATGCTCTGATTATCATATTTATGTTGTGTTTTGAGAGATATTGAACTCCATAAGGTATGGCTGTTTTTGTTTTTTGTTTTTAATTTCATCCCATTTCTCTTTTTAGGTCTTATAATGTAAATAATCTAACAGATGACTTAAAAAGTTTATACAAAGTTGCTGGTGCTGATGGAAAAGGCATTACTTTCATCTTTACTGACAACGAAATAAAAGATGAAGCATTCTTAGAATATCTTAACAACCTGCTATCTTCAGGGGAGGTAGGTCTCAAAAATAGAGAAAGAAAACTCATTTTTAAAATGTGAATTACACTTGAATAGAAAATGTCATAATCCTTCAGTAGTGAGGCCATTTAGCATACTTTCTTCAACTTAGAACAATTGATGCATGAAATTTAACAGACTTTTCATTAATGCTGCTCCCCTCCAGATGTTTTGGAATATTTCTCCCATTTTAAGTATATTTCTTATTTGTCTTTTTAATATTCAATTTGATACTTAATTTATTTTAGGAGAAGCAAAGTCTATCTATCTGTCTGTCTGTCTGTCAATTAGAATGACCAAAGATATCCACCAACTGTATGTATATGTCCATCTTGTGACTTCTGACAGCACATGTATCAGCACATTCATGACTAGGTACATGCTTGCTGCTTCATTACAAAGCCTCATGGGACTCAGCGTATAATTATCCTCATGACTAAGATTTATCACAATAACTCAGCAAGGATTCACAGCTGGATCAGTAAAGAAAAAGACACATCAGCAGCAATCTGTTAAAAGGCCATACAGAATGTTTTCCCTTTAAGAGTGAAATTCAGGGAGAGTTTTTATAACTGCTTCAATTTCACTGCTTGTGCTTGGATTATTTAGGTTCTCTACTTCTTCTTTGTTCAATTTTGGGTGATTGTATTTTTCCAAGAATCTGTTCATCTCATCCAGGTTGTTGTATTTGTTTCCATATAGATTTTCATAGTAGTCTCTGATTATCCTATGGATTTCTTTTGTGTCTGTTGTAATTTCTCCTCTTTCATTTGTGATTCTATTTATTTATTTGAGTGTTCTCTCTTCTTTTCTTTGTGAGCTTTGCAAGGGGTTTATCAATTTTATTTAGTTTTTCAAAGAACCAGCTCTTAGTTTTGTTGATCTTCTGGATAGTCTTTGTGGTTTCCAGGTTATTTATTTCTTCTTCTTCTTCTTTTTTTTATTATTTCTTGTCTTCTGCTAGGTTTTGGCTTTTCCTGTTGCTCTTTTTCTAGTTTTTGAGTTGGGCGATGAGCTTTTTTTTCTTTGTATAGCTTCTTGGTTTTTGATAGGGGCCTGTATTGCTACAAACTTTCCTCTTAGATATGCTTTTGCTGAGTCAAAGTCATTTTGAAATGTTATGTCTTCTTTTTCATTTGTTTCAAAGTAGGTTTTAATTTCTTCGATTACCCATTCTTCATTTAGTAGAATGTTGTTCAGTCTCCATGTATTGGACACTCTTCTTGCTTTCTCTTCCGTATTAATTTCTAGTTTGATGCCTTTATGATCTCAGAAAAAAAGTTGGAGTAATTTTAATTTTTGTATATTTATTCAAGTTTGTCTTGTGTCCTAATATGTGGTCAATTTTAGAGAAGGATCCATTTGCATTTGAAAAAAAGGTGTATTCTTTCCCTTGGGGGCATGGTGTCCTATAGATATCTATGAAGCTCATCTGGTCTAGTTCTTCTTTTAAAGCTTTTGTGTCCTTGTTTAGTTTCTGTTTTGTTGATCTGTCCTTTGGTGAGAGTGGGGTGTTAAAGTCTTCTACTATGTATGTGTTTCATCAATATTTGTTTTCAGTTCTGCTAATAGCTATCTTATGAATCTTGGGGCTTCCTAGTTTGGTGCATATATGTTGGTAATTGTTATGTCTTTTGGGTGGGTTGTATCCTGAACCATTAGGTAGTGACCATCTTTATCCTTTGTCCCCTTTTTTATTTTGAAATTTGCGTTGTCTGCTATAAGAATGGCTACCCCTGCCTTTTTTTGGAGCCGTTTGCTTGTAGGATTGTTTTCCATCCTTTTACCTTCAATCTATGCTTATCTTTGGAGATTAGCTGTGTTTCCTGGAGGCAGCAGAAAGTTGGGTTCTGCCTTTTAATGTAGTCCACAACTCTGTGTCCTTTGATTGATGAGTTAAGACCATTGACAGTTAGAGTGATTATTGATGTTTGAGGTTCTAGAGTTGGTTTTCTGGTCGACATTTTGAGGTTCCCTTGGTTTCTTATTATGTTCGTTCTAGTTATTATTCTGAGGGCTTTGGACTTGAGACTTATTGCAAGATTTAATGCAATCTCTATAAAAATTTCAATGACATTCTTTAAAGAGATAGAAAAAAAATTACAGAAGTTCACATGGAATAACAAAGGACCTTGAATATCAAAAGCTTCCTAGCCAAAAAAAGAGGGAATGGAGGCCTAACTATTCCAGACTTAAAGCTATACTACAAAGTCATAATAATTAAAACAGCATGGTACTGTTACAACAACAGACAATCAGACAAATGGAACAGAATCAAGTGCCCAGAAATAAAACCACACATATATAGTCAACTAATTTTTTACAAAGGAGGGAAAAACTTACACTGGAACAAAGATTGCTTCTTCAATAAATTGTGCTGGGAAAATTGGAGTAAGACCTGCAAAAAAATAGACTAAAACAACATCCTCACACCATGTACAAAAACCAACTCAAAATGGATAAAAGACTTAAATGTCAGGCCTGAAATCATCACATACATAGAAGAAAACCTGGGCAAAATCATCCATGAAATCCCTTTCTGGCAACATCTACAGATGGCAAAAAAATGAAGGAAATCATAAAGAGATGGGACTACATCAAACTAAAAAGCTTTTTTACAGCAAAAGAGACAACAGAAAAAACTAAAAGAAGCCCATTGGAATGGGAAAAAAATTTGCCCTCCACAAGAGTGATAAGGGTTTAATAACGAAGATCCACAAGGAACTTACACAACTAAAGAAAAACAAAACAAGAAACTCAATCAAAAAATGGGGAGAAGAATTAAAAAGACATTTCTCCAAATAGGAAATACAAATGGTCAATAGGCACATGAAAAATTGCTCAATGTCACTAGTAATCAGGGAAATACAAATCAAAACCACAATGAGATACCACCTTACATCAGTGAGGATGGCTCACATCAAAAAAACAGGCAACAACAAGTATTGGCATGACTGTGGAGAGAAAGGAACACTCTTACACTGCTGGTGGGAATGTAAACTGGTCCAGCCACTATGGAAAGTAGTGTGGAGGACCCTCAAACTAATGAAAATGAAACTACCATTTGACCCAGCAATCGCTCTTCTGGGACTCTACCTGCAGGAGACCTCACTGGGGTGCAAAGGGACACCTGTGTCCGGATGTTTATTGCAGCACTATTTATAATTGCAAGGACATGAAAACAACCCAAATGTCCGAAAACAGATGAATGGATGGGAAAGATGTGGTATATATACACAATGGAATATTACTCATCAATTAAAAATAACAAATTAGATGAATTTATGATAACATGGATGTACCTTAGAAGAAATCATATTAACAGAAACAAGTCAAAAAGAAAAAGACAGACACCAAATGGTTTCACTATTATATGGGACATGGGAAAGATAAACAAAAAGCTATGAAGAAAAGTCAAAACAAGCTAACAACCAAATTAAAGTACACAACTCGGAGTGGTGGGGCAGGACAGAGTGGGAATGGCTAGGGACGGTGAGAGGTGAATTTCACGCTGGGGATTACAAAGATGTGAAATTTATATATTAATAAATTATTTGATTACAAAAAAAGTGAAATTCAATAACTCATACATGTATTACGTTTCTGTTCAGGGAAGCCTGTTTGAAACTCTGCAGTTTTATTAGGGGTTGGTCAAGTGATCTCATATAGTCAAAATTCTAGACCCCCAGAAAGAAATCACTTGTTTACCATCCTTCACAATATTGGAATGAATAATCTAGGAATTGTACAACACCCTTATCAATTAGTAATAGAGAAGACATTGTAAAAACCAAGTTCCCAGTTGCCAGCAGAGACCTTATCCTGGCAGCACATCCTTCTCAAGAGCAGGCTGCTGTGGTTGAGTGCCAGTATGGTGGTGCAGACTGATGCTTCTTGGTGCACTAACTATGAACCTTGGTGTCAAGGTTGAAACTGACTGTGAGTCAGAGAACAGAGATCATTGTGGGGAGCTGAGGCAGGAATGAGAAGGAACAGACAAGAGAAATTGACAGAAACTGAACTGAGTGCATCCAGTGAGTTTATCAGGCCCTAGAAGGCTTTTATACCATATAATGGAATGGTTAACAATGTGTTAAGCAAGGAGAGGAAGAAGCAAGTTAGGAAAAAAACTGATTAGGCAAAATACAGGCTCCAGCAAAATATAATACATGGGGGCAGGGGACAAGGGATACTGCGGGAGACACCATTATCTCTTCTTAGGTGAGTTAACAAAGGAGAATGGAGGATGCCACTCACTGGGAAGAACTATGCAAACCTGTCTTTAGTGTGCTAAAGCCAGATAAGATAAGTGAACAAAGTGTTCTTCATTCACAGCATGGCTCTTGCCCAGTGACTGTGGCTCCTTCCAGATCATCACTGGACATCTTAAGGAGATGACTGGAATTAAGGAGATAAAGATATTAAAGGATAGATAACTGGAGTGGTAGAAAAATAACTTTTTGGCGATAGCTATTTGAAGAAAGGGGAACATAATTTATTCTTGATAAAGCTGCTCAGAAAAAAAATGCTCTTTGTAATCTCTGGCAAACTAGGTATTTGTGGAAATGCAGAAAGAAAATATGAAAAAGATGACATGGGTAGGGGACAGGGCAAGATGTTGGCAGTGAGGGAGCTCTTAAAATACAGAAGACTTCTTGTCTCTCCCTCAAAGATCTCCAATTTGTTTGCACGGGATGAGATCGATGAAATCACCCAAAGTCTGATATCAGTGATGAAAAGGGAGCTACCTCGCCATCCTCCTACCTTTGATAACCTGTATGAGTACTTCATTTCAAGATCAAGGAAGAACTTACATGTTGTTCTCTGCTTTTCTCCAGTGAGTACCTATTTATGTCTATATGGGAGTTATTTATTCAAATGTACTTAGTTTACCCTCTCTTATGAGATGATTTGCTCAGAAATAAACATTTACTCCATCAAACTAACATTAATTAATAATTTACTTCCCTAATCTCATACCAAGGTACCAGAATTTGAAATATTAATATTATTAGAAATTATTATATAGTCTACAACTTCCCTGAATTAACTATAGAGACATGGATTATTTGAATGTAAGGCATTTGGTGATGCAGTCTTATCCAGTTTACTTCTAATACATACATACATACCATCTTAAAGGTGCCTGATATAGGTTTGAATATTTCTAACTGCTGTTCTATATGATAGCCATTAGCCATGTATAGGCATTGAAGTTTCTGATTAAAATTTAGTAAAAATAGAAATTAAATTCATCAGTCCCATGAGCTCCATTTTCAGATGCTCTATAGCTGCCTATGACTGTGTGGAAAGAACATACATAGAACATTATCCATCATTGCAGAAAGTTCTTTTGGGCAATTCTGCTCTGGGAAGAACCTGATTATCTGTGAGATGTTCTAATCTCTGAGTTGATTTTCTTAACAATCAATTGATGTTGTCTCTTTGTCTTTCCCCCTGTGATTCTGTTAGTCCTGTAAAATGATTCTTATACCTCTCCTACATAATGCTTTTCAGATACCTGGAGAAAGTTTTGTATATTCTCTAAATTATTTCCTTTTGACACCAAATACCTCCCTCCCTTCCACTATTCTTACTGTCCTGGTGTCCAGGCCTTTCACTGGCCTATCTCTAGAAAAGGTCTAGTTTCTTCTTAAAAGGCAACCCTTAGATACCTGTGCTCGGATATTTACTGCAGCACTATTTATAATTGCAAGTACTTAGAAGCAACCTGAATGCCTCAAATCAGAGGACTGGATGAAAAAAATGTGGTATATATACACTATGGCATATTACTCATCCATTAAAAATGGCAAATTTGATGATTTTATGATAACATGGATGTACTTAGAAGAAATCATATTAGCAGAAACAAGTCAAAAAGAAAAAGACAGACACCAAATGGTTTCACTAATATATGGGATGTAGGGGGAAAAATAAACAAAGGCCATGAGGAAAAGTCACAATAAGCTAAGCACCAAACTGAAGAGCACAACTTTGGGCAGGGGGGGAATGGGAAGGAATGATGGGGAGTGTGGGGGGTGTGAATCCCTGGGATTACAAAGATGTGAAATTTATATATAAATAAATTTGAAATAAATAAATATAAGAATGGTTATAAGGGAAAAAAAAGCAGCCCTTAGAAATGAACAGATATAATCTTAGGACAGGGAAGACCTGGAAGGACATGGAAATATTATCTCCCTGCATCTGGCCACTGAGGTTTGTGTGGACGCAGCTCAAGAAGACTTAAAAACAACAATGGTGGTGCCACACCATGGCTCAGTATATGTAAATCTCTCTCTGGCTGACTAAACTTTTGTGTGTTTCTAACACTTTCTGACTTTGCTGTCCTTAGGTTGGTGAGAAGTTCCGTGCCCGTTCATTGAAGTTTCCTGGCTTGATATCAGGGTGCACGATGGACTGGTTTAGTCGCTGGCCAAGGGAGGCTCTGATTGCCGTGGCCTCCTATTTCCTTGCTGACTATGGGATTGTCTGCTCCGCTGACACTAAAAGACAAGTTGTAGAAACTATGGGTCTCTTTCATGATCTGGTTTCACAGAGCTGTGAAAATTATTTCCAAAGGTAAGTGGCACTACACAGCACCATAGCTACAGACCCAAAGTTCACAGCAAAGAGGAATTAAGTGCGATACCCGTCAGACTCTTGATGTGTGTTGAGTACAAAGCCCCAGCTGCACTGAGCATTTTCTTGTTTTGATTTTCTGGTGATTATGTATTGGAAAGATGATAAATAAAAGGGATTTAAAAATTAACTAGTGTCCATATGTAAGTACCTCTTTCCCTCCAGGCTTCAAAGCAACAGATGCTTAATGAATCATTTTATTTTGTTTGCTTTTTTTCTGGAAAATGACTTAATGAATACATTATGAACTATTTAAAATTAGTTTCTGATTCAAATGCATTATTTATTTTGATTAAAGAAGCATGCTGTTTTAAAGTTTCATTATTGCCTTATGCTAAGGGAACATTTTGGTTCTGAATTTGCATCACTTAGTCTTATCAATGTTTTTGTTCCAAATAATTATGAAACAAAATTTAATTGACTATGGAAGAGCCTACTCCTGAAGGCAGTCCTGGGTTTTTATTCTGTGAAAGCTAACGTTGACAGTCAATAAGACAGCATTTCCCCTAAAACATGATAATCACTGTGTACAACCAATGTGAATGAAGGTGAGTCAAGCTGGAAATCTGGTATGCAGGGCTCCACTGGATGGGCTTCAGGCAGTTATACAAGTTCCCGAAAGACTACACATACTGTTCTACATAGAGTGTCTGAGTCACATCTTCATTGATTTTCCAGGCTTTCTACTAGAGCACAAAAGTTTCTTTATCCCTTTCACATCCCTTAAGTCCTTCCACTGACCATACCTTTTCAATTCAGAATCATCTCCTGAATTCCACTGGTGAAATTTTGTTAAATCTTACTACTAAGAAGATTCTTGTTTCTTACCTAACTTGAACACCTTCTGCTACCATCACCTGTGGAGAGAAATTTTTACCTTCTATACCTACAAAAACCTGTCTTCATTTTTGAGTCATTTTGTATATTTTCCAAAGATTCCACATCTTGTTAAACTGTAGGAGTTAATTTTGAATATAACATCTATATAATACTTCAACAATAACATATACATCCAACTCCTTAAAAAATATTTTAACATTAAAAATCTTCAACTCTACAAAAGTAGAAAATTAATAAAAAAGGGAAAAGATTTTTACAGCATGTAAAAGACTTGTGATTTTTCTTCTATAACATAATTATTCCTTTCATTTATTTATGCTGCTAAATGTAACAACTATAGTATACCCCCTACTGATTACATAGCTGTGGCAAGTGTGATGGCCTTCTTAACAAGGATGATATTGTCAGGCCAGTGGGAGGTTTGTGTTCTCCTTTGTAAACTCACCCAGCAGGTTTCCAACACTGGAGAAGAAAGTAGCAGATATCAGTGGGATGAAAACAGTGTAGCACAGATTCATTTCAACCACTTCTCCCTAATTTTTCACAGAACCTTAGCAGTTATAAAATCTGTTTACATATGTTATTTTTTTAATTTTGATCATCACAAAATCCTGGAAGTTGTAGGGTAGTGATGGTGATTTTTTTCCCCTCACCTTTCCAGATGAGGACACAAGTTCAGAGTGTGGGTTAAGATCCAGTCAAAGAGTCTCTCCAGAAGTCAATAAATAGTTATTCCTACCTCACCTCTATGGAAGTCATTTGCAATTCCCGCCTTCCTCCATAAATTGTTTCCAGAGTGATACTGATTTCACAGTGGGAGGAATGTCTGTCTGCTTTGGCATTTTATTAGACAGTATATGGGCATGATTGAAATGGAGATCATGTTGACATTCTCATTTCAGATACCGCCGGAGAGCACATGTGACTCCCAAATCCTATCTCTCATTTATAAATGGTTATAAAAACATTTATACTGAAAAGTTGAAATACATTAATGAGCAAGCCCAACGCATGAACACTGGTAAGTAAAATGAAGACAGATCTTCTTAGAACTTGTTTGTTAGGGATACCAATATTTTGTTTGGTGGATATTGTTGATTTTGAAAATGAAAATACTGACTTTATTGTTAGAGGTAATAGGTTATTTTGGAGGATGCCTTTAAAGATCTTTTGATTTGTCAAGAAACTCTGGGAAGAAGAAAATCTAAATAAAGTGGCCTATTTACTTTCGAGAACCAATTCTCCCAGCTTTTTCACCTTTGCCATGGTTACTGGGCTTACAAGGGGTAAGAACTGACCACAATTTCAGTTTTTGGTTTCTTTATAAAACTGCCTCAATTTGCAAAAATTTTGCCATGTTAATGTACCCCAAATGTCTAACAAAGAAAAAGGCAAAACAGAAACAAAACCAGAAAGAGATAGTTTACCTGAGCAGTGGTTTTCCAAGTAACCTGTAAATAGAAAAATATACACATTGGAACATATAAATTATATAAATCACAACAGATTTTATGTCCAGGAAGTGTTTGGTACAAATAATCCAAAGCACTTTGGTGCTTTCTTTCAAAAAAAGACTTTAAAATTTAATATTACATATTTACTTTCTGTTATTGAAGTACCTGTGATGGAGGATTAGGGGTGCTTTGGTGTGGGGGTGCTACCATGACTATGCCTGAGGAGGGAGCCCTTGTATTGTCAGAACCTCAGTGTTTACTTTTTACTACTTCTTTGTAAAACTTGGTGACATTGCAAAGCTTCCAGATCCATGAAGTGGTTGTGATGACAGAAATACTATGGAAGAAAGAAACTTGTTATTTTTTTCATGGTTCATGATCTTGCAGCTATGTTAAATAATGCCCTAGAAGCCTGCTCTGCAAGAGTGGACCATTAAGTGTTCAGCTATTTTATGATCTAGTTAAAATTTTATTAAAAATTAAATCATATAAAAGTACAATTAAATAAACTACATTAAAAATAAAGGTGGTAAATACTAAAAACACCTCTTAGTTATTTTTACTCTTATTATGAGCATTCTTAAAATTACTGCTGATCTGTGTCATATAATTACTATATAATGATGTGCTACTGAGAACCTCTTGATAGCATAAATCAGCCTTGGTGAGAGCATCTTCACATTGGGAACTGCAAACACACACATGAATGCTCCCCCCTACCCTTCAAGAGCCCAGATGCTAATTTACCAACACATCTATCTAGCATCCAAGTGGAATGCAGGAAATTCAGTCAGTTATCTTGCTTTATAGTATAGCTTTGAAGACACAGAGTCAATTGCACAAGTTTGAGTATTACTTGCATTTGTGTGGCAAATAGAACTACAAAAATGTTAATATATGTTTCTATTTCATTTGCCATCCAGCTGCAATATGGTTCAAAGAACAAAGAAATGATCATTACAAACTGGTCACAAAGCCAAGGAGAGGATAAGTTTGTCAAATAAATGTCCCAACTAAATTAATTTTATTCAATATGGTATTGTGAGGTCCTTAAATGCAACTAGGTAATATTCTTCCATCAGAGCTATTTTCCATACCCACTGCTGAAACTCTCAGAAACATGGTCAATATTGTTACTCCTAGGATATGGGTATTTTTCAAACTTTAGTTCAGAAGTAATTTTCTTGCGTTTGCTATAGAACTTCCAGAGCACTTTATAAATAGTACACATGGAAAAATATTTGATGAAAGGGTATTTCTTCACTGATCAAGAATGTGTATTTGTAAAGGTCTTGATAAGCTTATGGAGGCAAGTGAATCCGTTGCTAAACTCTCTCAGGACCTTGCAGTAAAGGAGAAGGAATTGGCAGTGGCTTCTGTAAAAGCAGATGAGGTGAGCTTGCATTTATGTTATTGTTAGCACTGGAGAATATTTTTCCATATTAAAAAATTAACATTGTGTTAAGATGTTACTAAAAAATAAACACAATATAAATCATATACTATTTCTGGTGAGATAATGATCACAGAAATCATTCAATATTTTAGTTTATGTATCAAGACATATTTCTGCTTGGTCTAAAACTATTCTTTCTTCTCTCTCTCTTATCTATTAATGAAATTTCTGTTTGCCTGTCACTTATATTTGCACTTTTCTTAAAAGTCTGGGACGCTCTTGGTTTCTAGAATGACCTAAGTCTCATCTGAATTTGTGTCAAGGAAACAAAGGGATAAAAGGAAGAGTTGGTTGAGTCAAAAATAAATATGTGTATGTGCACTTCCCAAGGTAGTAGGGGTATAGATGTGCTGCTCCTTTATCTACAGCCCCATCTGTTAAGCTGCTATCAGCTTCCACTCACTGAGAATCAGTTAAAATAGATCATTAAGTCTTGATCCTTGTCACTTACCAAAATGAGAGTGAAGCCATAGGAGAGGGACTTAGCATATCCCTGGCTTATGGTAGACACTCAACAGACACAAATGACTTTTATTGTTATTGCATGAGTCTTAATACGACTTCTGACCTTTTTCTGTTACTTTCACTGTTTTAATTTTCTAGACGTTACTTGGTTACTAATCCACTTTTATGAAAGTTTAAAATATTTTGAATGTATTTTAAGCCTAAGGAAAGTTTAGGAAATAGAATGCTGTAAGGAACTGTTCAAAGGAGTGATTTTGGTACACCTTAAAATACAGGTGGTGTAGGGACCATGCATGCTTTGACAATGGGTGTGGGGTGGTGACATACACCTGAGGAGGTGTAATCCTGAGTCATATACAGTGCTGCAAACCAATATTACCTCAACTAAAATAAATGTGTACATATATGTGTGAGAGATATATGGGGGAGTCAATGTGCTCTCATTCATGTTTCATGTCCTATTGAATGAATATCCTCTTTCTACTTAAATCTGTCAATTTTGTTTGAAAGATTTCTCTTTACTTTCACTTGTCCCCTCAACTTAACAGGTTTTAGCAGAAGTCACAGTTAGTGCTCAAGCTGCATCCAAAATAAAAAATGAAGTACAGGAGGTAAAAGACAAAGCACAGAAAATTGTGGATGAAATTGACAGTGAAAAAGTCATAGCCGAGAGCAAACTTGAGGCAGCTAAGCCTGCACTGGAAGAAGCAGAAGCAGCGCTGAATGTGAGCAGTGCACTGTTATCCCTCCCAACACAAGTCCTTGTAGACACCATGTTTATTGCATGAAATTAACTGCAGAATTTTTGCAATGAAAAAACTGAATTGAATTTTTAATTTGATTTAGTGTGATTTAAAATCGTCTAGTCCAGAAAACCAAAAGACTATTGATAAATTTTCCACCCAATATTTTAAAGCTTGCTTCTCTTAGCTTACAATTTTCACTTGATAAATCAGCTTTCCATGAGAACTGAGAAATAATGTTAGTGATTAATCACCTGAAATATAGCATCAAGGGATCCAGATAATATAAGAAAATCTTCTTGCTTCTTCCATATCCTCTCCAGATTGTCATGTGCTCTTTTAATATCCTCTGTGAGTTTCTATTGCTTTAGGGATTAAGTCCTGAGTTAAGCCTCCAAAGCTATGAGGCCAGCATGAGGACCTGGCTTTGGAGGGAGGCGGATCCTCATTCACCGCTCATATTCATCGCTTTTAAAAAATATGACCTGGAGTAAATTTATTTAACTCTCTTGGGTTTCCATGGGATTATAATTCTTTTTCAAACCTTGAGGAATCAATGTTATCATTAAAACTAACATTGTTTGCTAGAAACATTGAAAGTACTAAGTAAATATTAACACTGTTTTTGCAATAACCTGTCTCTTCTCTGCCCCTTTTACTTGATCTCTTGTCATCTTGTCCTTACAACATGATGCATTTGTAAGATGTTTGTGTAAGCTTTTGGGATAATCTCAATCTGCTACCTTTAAATGTGTCTCTTCTCTGCCAGAAATGCATCTGCTAACCTTCACTCCTAATAAGAATCATTCTTCAAGAACAGGTTCAGACTTCAACCTTGCAGGGAATTCTCAGTTCCATAGACCCTCTTTTGTGTGTCTTTCACTCCATGTGTTGATCATGGCAGAAAATCCTAGTAAAGCCAATTGTGTTTTCTCTCTTACTTGGGAGATTATGAGAGTAGGGTTATTTTTCTTTTTCTCTGGGAGCATGGCTGTAGTTGTTAAATTAATGAATAGATTTATAATAATCTTTTAATAATATTGTAATGATGAGCAGGACATGTTCTTAACTCCCAAATATTCAGGGTTTTGCTCTTCTTTTATTATCTTCACATGATATAGACTCTGCTTTGAAGAGATGCAACTTAACCAAGTGTTTCTTATTGATGAGGTTTGTTGCTTATGGAGACCTGAGGTGGTAGACAATGAGTGATAGTGATATTTTAAAGCAACTAGTTGAGAGAAAATTAAATAATAACCAACATAAATTCCACAATAACAAAGACCCATGATGCAGAAATCTTGGAAATTTTGGGTGGTGCTCATAGCCCTAAGGGAGGAAGGGGACACCTGCCTATCCAGCTAGATCAGCCCAATCAACCCTGGGGATCAATGGGGTAACAGATGTCACAGTCATAACACAGTCCTGTCCAAAGTGGGACTATGGGTGCTTTGGTGGTATGAGAGCAATGGAAACCCTACCTGCAGGGAGAAATCCCATATTGTTAAAATAAAAACAAGTATGAAATAATAGTACTTCATTTAAAAATACATAAATAAATTTTTTAAAACCTTGGCAAACCCTTGAATGATAATATAGGGGAGTGGGAAAGTACGTTTTAAAGTTTTCTATTTAAAACTGTTAGATTTCCATACTAATACTAATACTATTCAATATATATATTTGATTCCTCATACCAAATACAGACTATCAAACCAAATGATATTGCCACAGTCAGGAAATTGGCAAAACCTCCACATCTTATTATGAGAATCATGGACTGTGTTCTGTTACTGTTTCAAAAGAAAATCGATCCTGTTACAATGGATCCAGAAAAGCCTTGCTGCAAGCCATCATGGGTAGAATCATTAAAAGTAAGTAAAATCTATCTATGTAAATCCTGTAAGTGCATGACTCTCCTCAGTCCAGGAGATTCCACATGGACCAGACAACAATCGACCCTTAAGTATTGCAGTATTTGTCTCAAACTGCATCTCCCAGCAGGTAAGAAGGGAAAGATTTTAGAGCTGAATGTATTCTCTGTATGGCATCTGTCCAGACCTCTCGGCTAGCTGTGGCTGTCTTGGGTGACCCTGACCCTGTTTCCAAAAAGGGGCTGGTCTGCCTGGGGGTTCTTGGATGCTTTGATGGGGCTGGAAACCTACATAATGTTTCTTCTTTTTACTCTGACCATGGAAACAAATGGGGCAATTTATAATTTCCAGATTTGAGTCAATCACTGTCATCATCTTTGTTTATTTAGAAGAAAAATATTGTTACTTCATGAGGGAAAAAAATCACTTTGGAAGTGTGTACTGACTCAAGAAGAGAGTATTTCTTTTCTTCTAGAACTTACAGGTTGTAATACTATTTTTCAGTTGATGAGTGCAACAGGGTTCCTATGGAGCCTCCAGCAGTTCCCCAAGGACACGATCAATGAAGAGACCGTTGAGTTTCTACAGCCGTATTTTAATATGGATGATTACACTTTTGAAAGTGCCAAAAAAGTCTGTGGGAATGTGGCAGGTCTGCTCTCATGGACACTTGCTATGGTGACATTTTATGGTATCAATAGAGAGGTGTTGCCTCTGAAGGTAAAAGTTTCCCTCTTCCTCCAGTAAGTCAGTGATCAATGAAATCAGTCATAAGTAGCACCAGTATTAGAAAAGCAAAGCATAAGTTAGACTAATTAAAAGTAAATAGCCATTAACAAATTCTTCTTTTCTCTCTCCTCTCACTGTTCCCATCTGTTTTACAGCAGTTACATGCTTCTTTACATAACAGGCCTGAAACTGAAGCCAATGTTACTTAAACAGAAAATGAATTTATTTGGAAGGATAGACAAACTGTTATAAAAGAAAACTTGCCATTTCTTTGAGATCTGGAAGCTGAAATTTATAAGAATTTCAAACAGATTTATAAGAATTAGGATCAACACCTAGATATATTTTATATCTCAGGATAGAGAAACTTACATGCACCTGAGAAATAAAGAATACAACAAAATTTTAAAAATTGCTTACAAGAGAAAAGAAGCCAGAAGGTTGCAGTCTTCCCACAAATCTAAATGCTAGGAAATTATGGAAAACCACATGCAGAAAATATATCAAAGAGGAAATTGATGCCACCCAAGATTATTCAATAACTGGACATGCTTTTCATGTATGAGGGAATAAGGAAAATATTCTTAATGTTGCAATTCTAAGTATTGAATGATATACATACACATATCTATACTGAGCTAGGCTAGCCTCTGTGTCCTTCCCTTTATGAGGGAACAGGAGTGCAAAAGGCTCATATACACATATGTATGTATGTGTGTGTGTGTGTGTGTATGTATATATATATATGTATTTTTTTAACATAGTTGTATTCCCTGGGGTTCTCTCACTACCATATCACCCGTGAACAATCATCTTGATCTTTTGTGCTCTTCCCTTCCCAGATTTCCTCTCTCTCTCTCTCCTGCTCCCTAGGTATATACTTTAGTTCTGTTGTTAGCTTGTTAGATTTAGCTTTTTCTTGACCTTTTGTTAGTTTTCCCTGTATCCTACCTATAAGTGAAACCATCACTTTTTGTCTTTTTCTTTCTGGCTTATTTCCGCTCATATGATTCCTTCTAGGTCCATCCATGTTATCACAAATACATCATATTTGTCTTTTTTGGTTGCTGAATAACATTCCATGGTGTAAATATACCACAACTTTTTCATGCATTCATCAGTTTTGGGTTGTTTTCAAATCCTGGCTGTTGTAGATATTGCTGCTATAAACATTTAAGTACTGGTGTCTTTTTGAATAAGTTTTTTGGTCTCCTTTGGGTAGATTCCCAGGAGTGGAATTGTTGAATTGAATGGTAATTCCATTTGCAGTGGTTTGAGGGCCTCCACACAGCTTTCCATAGTGACTGGACCCGCAGTGTAAGAGTGTTCATTTTCTCCATATCCACGCTAACATTTGTTGTTGCCTGTTTTTTGTTTTTTGTTTTTTTATATGGACCATTCTTACTGGTGTAAGGTGGTATCTCACTGTGGTTAAATATACCAACCAGACACACACACTCCTTCCACTGCTTCCTCCCTTCCTCCTTCCCTCCACCCCATGAAGCTAAAAGTTGAAAGTGATAGCTCTCTAGAGTGGAAAAAATCAGATAGATGGGCTGAGGGGTTACTATTTTCCCTAAAAAAATCTTACAGAGGCAGCTGCCCCCTTAAACTGTCCCCTTATGCACAGATAAGTTTGAGAAAGTAGAAGAAGAATAAAAATAACTTTTTTAAAAAGGGAAAGGATGAGAAACTATAACAAACACAAAAAGATACTGAAGGAGAAATATTGCTATAAATGTTAAACAAGAAAAAGTACTTATAAAAGTTATGAAAAAAATAACAATCTTAAGTGAAGACTTAATCGCAATCATACTTTATGCATTATGCAAAATAGCATCAAATCACTGCAAGCAAAATCCATTGATATTTTAAATGGAGATTGATAAAAACCATATCATAATTTGAGACTGTGCATGTTTTATGGCAGAGATCAGCTTCACAGATTGTGAACTTTGCACACAGGAACCCTCTGCTCTCACTTTCTGCAAGTCCTTCATCATTTTTTAACAAGATGTAATTTAAAAATTTTTAACAAAATGAGACTTAAAGGTTTTTAATTTGCATTCCATTTTGTACTGGGTCCTGTAAATTATGCTTATCCTGAGTAAGCATAAATTAATAATTTTGCAGAGATTTTATACTCTATCATTTTTAAGGCTAAACAATTAAATAGAACTTTCCTGCAAATGAACAGAGAATTATTTACTATCATTGAAACATTTACAAAAATTGATCGTAGTCAGTGCTCACAGAAGACCTTGATTCAATTCTGAAAAGCAGAAATTGCTGAGGCTTCATTTTCTGATAAGCATTAAAAATCAGTTTGCATTCTAACAATGCCTGTCAACTCTATTTAGAAAACGATAACCAAGAAGCTACTTGCCAAAGCTTTTATATTGTCGAAATGGTATATTTTTAACCCTTAAATGAATAGAGACACTAAACATTCTAGTTCATACTTGCTTACAGGTATGTATAGATACAAAATTTAAGGAAAATAGAACTAGTAAAAATAACATTAGAAATCAGATAAAAATAAACTAATTGGTGCTTAGCAAAAACAAAATACAGGAGGTAATAAAATACAAGAAGAAAATGCACAAAACCAAAAATATATGAATTCATGTAATCAGAGAAGTTTAGATTTAAATAATTAAAAAACAAATTTTGCAGTCATATATCCATTAGAAAATTTACATTAAACAAACATTTCCTGGGAAAAAGAATAAATTAAAAAATGTTTTTGAATGAGACAGTTTTTTTTTTTTTTTTAAAGAACCTCTACTCCAAAAATATTTAGGTCTATATTACTTTACTGATTATTTTAAAATTACCATCAAAACATACCCTATGTATCCCTCCCATTTGTCTGTTTCTGAAATTATAGCCTTTGTAATAAACTACTAATTAATAGTAAATAAAGCTTTCCATTACAAACCAAAAATTTTAAGAAGCAGATAATTATCATTCTGCAGGACTTGAAAAAAGATAGAAAGCTATTGAAAAAGGACTTGAAAAAAGATAGAAAGATAGAAAGCTATTATGACAGTAAGTTCACTTCAAAAAAATCTTTATTAAGGAAACAATACAAAATATTTTAGACCCAACAGTATCACTAATCAGCATTATTTATAAGAATTAAAACTGGAGAGGGAATTTTACTTAGTACATAATCCCTTCGGTTCCATCTTTATTGTCAAAAATGGGAAGAGTTCATCGATTTTCTAAATCTGTATGTATTTCCTTGTGTATATGTCCCACAACCTAATCCAGACATTTGTCACTGGGCACTTATGTTATTTCCCTGTGAACTTACCTTCTGAGTCATATAAACAATACCTTTGCTGAAAATGAAACCTACTTTAAAAAAAAAAAAGCTAGAAAGAGCAAAGGAAACATCTAAAAAGTAAAGGAAAAGGTTAAGTAAATTGTGGTACATCCAAATTGTGGGATATTAGGTTGCCATATAATTTATGTACATGAAAAAGTTTCAAGATTGCAGATAAGTTATTATCTTATATTAAATGAAAAAAACCTCAAAATGTTATCTAAACACAACTTCTAAACACAGTACTCACAGACTCTTAGTAAAATCCGGGGTAAATTGTGTCCTTCCTGTAGACTGCAGCACTTCCAATATTTCTGTATTGAACACTAACAATTTAAAAAAAAATAGAACTCTAATGAAATATTTCTAAGACCCTCAGCTTCCCCAGCTGACTGCCAGTACCATCTAGGGCAATTAGTGATGTCATGTGTGTTATTTTTTAACTAGAATCACAAATACATTGTGGCGTTAATACTACTCCACACTAATCACCTCTTCTTCCTTTTAAGGCTAATCTGGCCAAGCAAGAGGGCCGTTTAGCAGTTGCTAATGGTGAGCTGGGGAAGGCACAGGCCCTGCTTGATGAGAAGCAGGGTGAACTGGATAAAGTCCAAGCAAAATTCGATGCGGCGATGAATGAGAAAATGGTAAGATGAAATACACAAAATTACTCAAATGATGGTACTGAAAGCTTACATGAGTACATGCAGTGCTTAGAAGTCAGGCAAAAGCTCATGATGAGAAATTACTTACCTGGATGGCATTATTCACTGGCTTTGGTGACCAGTTTTGGGTCTCTCACTCTCCAAATGCTTTTCTGTTTTTAATAATCATTTCCTATGAGAGTAAAGTGTGATTCTAGAGTTAGAAAACTGCATCTGAGATCCAGCTCAGGCATTTATTAAAATGGTGCTTTGGGGAGTGGTTGATTTGGCTCTGTCAAATGGAACATCTAATACCTCCTGGGACAGATTGTAAACAGTGGTGGCTTGATAGATGCTCAGCAATTGTCTATGAGGGTGAGGGGAGTCAGAGGGACAGGAAAGTCATGATTGGCAGTGTTTCTGGCTTCTATGATATATGTATTCCTATCACTGTCACTTTGAGCTACTAGTGTGACAACACTGAAGGCAGATTTGGAAAAAGCAAATAGCCTGTCACCAGGATAACCTATCTCCACACACAGATATAATGGCCTAACTCTCAATAGCATAGATAATATGAAAATGTAGTCTAAAATTAGGAAGTGATGGGTGGATGTTCTAATAACTTTACTTGAATATAATTTATTTGTGAGTTTATATAATTATTTTTAACAACTGTGTTCAACACCAGTTCAAAATTTGTCTGAAAATTTAGTAACTTAAGTTTTTAGAAGTTGGTTGTAGAATACCACGGTTGTGTAGCATTTTTTTTTTCAGGGAAAAATGCTTTATAAGTTGCAAAGAACTCAGAATTATGATTTAAATACATGATTTAAAATGTTATGATTTCTTGATTTGATTCTGGATATTTAAAAGAAGAATTAGTTTTAATGTATGTGAACTGGAGTATCCTTTAAAATTTTTTAAGAAATTTTTTAATTAAAATTATGTAAGGCAAAATTTCTTAAAATTTTGTAAGGTAAACGATAGCAATATTATGAATAAATTGCTGCTGGACTTGGCTATAGAAAATTTCACTCACATTGCTTTTTTACTCTATCTATTTTGCAAATTAATTCCTTCATGTGTTTTTACATGTGAGTAAGTTCTCTGAGACTGTCTCTCATTGCGAACAGGATTTGCTTAACGACGCGGACACGTGCCGGAAGAAGATGCAGGCAGCTTCCACGCTCATTGATGGACTCAGTGGGGAAAAAGTCCGCTGGACCCAACAAAGCAAAGAGTTCAAAGCTCAGATTAACAGGTATACCTTCTGGTCTTTGTTTTAATTTTACTCCATCTTAGTTATCACAGGAACATATGACATAGAACAGGAAATCCATTTCCCAAGTGAAGCGCTTTCCTCCTTCCTTTCCAGATATCAGAATGGCAACCCCTGCCTTTTTGGGGGGGGGTGAGAAGGGCATTGTAGAGGTGTTTTCCAGACCTTTACCTTCAATCTATGCTTATACTTAGAGATCAGATGTGTTTCCTGGAGGCAGCAGAATTGCCATACATCCCTCCTGGAACCCCACCATCAAAGAAAGCGCTCTAGCTTAAGTCCCCCACTCTCAGTATAACTGAGAGGGAAGACACATGAAATGTTTTAAATCTCAATGTTACTTCAGCAACTTGGGTTTGTGGTGCGAGGTGCTTCTGGTGTGGTTTGTATTTGCCAGAACAACCCTGATGCTTGCTGCCAGGCTATGTACTCTTCCCCTCGGTGATTCTGAGAGTGTGGCTCAGGGGGTTACCTTGAATGCATAGACTCTTGAGCTCCTATTTATGGTCTTCAGAAAACTTAAAAAGAAGGAAATGAGGGGGAAGCAGGAAAATAGCAAAACATTAAGAGAGGAAAGGTGGAGGAGGAGGAAGAGGTGGGGAGAAGGAGAGGAAGGGGAGAGTGAGAAAGAAGAGGGGAAGGAAGGGGTGAATGAGAAGGAGAAGGAGGGGAAGAAAGGGGAGAGGAAAGGGAGGGGAGGGGCGGGAAAGGTGGGAGAGGGCAGGGTATGGGAGGGGAGGGGGAAGACCTGACATGGGAACTCACACTTTTCACCTCTGAGTCAAAGCTCTGAACCTGTAGACTTTAAGGCCCAGACCATACCCACATGTGGTCACAAGGCTCTCCTTATCTGGCAACTAAGTGTTCAGCAGGGAACAAAAAGGCTTTCACCTAGTAACAAAGGGAATCTGCACTATTGCCTCGCTAACTCCTCAGTGAAAGAGCATTAACCATGTTAAATCACTATGTGTTTTCTTAACAGACTCGTAGGTGATATTCTGCTGTGCACTGGGTTCCTTTCCTACCTTGGTCCTTTCAATCAGATATTTAGGAACTATTTGCTTAAAGATCAGTGGGAGACAGAATTGAGAGCCCGGAAAATTCCTTTCACTGAAAACCTGAATCTTATTTCAATGTTGGTGGATCCTCCAACAGTAAGTATGGTTTTCCTGAAAATATTTTTTGAATTCCAGTCTCATTTTATTCTTTTTTTTCAGTCAGATCAAGGAACACCTAATTTTTCCCTTTTTTTTCACATTTAACTGAAAAGATTGTTTCGAAATGCTTAAAAGCTGTTTTTAAAAAAGACTTCTTTATGGTATATGTTTATTTGCATTTTAAGACTTCGTCTTTCAAACTAATAGTAATTGTACTACTAGTAATAGAAAGATTATCTGTGAGTTACTACTTGATAATGTTGAGCTTCTTAAAATGCTTATTATTTGCATCACTTCTATTAAATCATATTCTCTAAAATTTTTGACAAATATAGACATAGGGCAGAAGTACTGGTGTGAACATTCTTTTGATGAATGATTTTCTTTCTTTTTTTTGGTGTCCCATAATATGATATGATATGATATAATATAATATAACATAACATCCTCTGCCACTGAGTAGTGACATTCCCTCCTACACTAACCTCCTGTGCTGGGAATTTGATGCCACTGTCAATTTCTGGTACATCTTGCCTCGCTCTTGTGGTATTAACACTTTTCAGGCAATTTGTATTCACAAGCAGTTTTCTGATTGGCAAATGTTCCCCAGTTGCCATTTCCTTAGGGAAGGCATGCTGTTATTTTCACTTTTTCTGTGTTTAAAAGTGGGGGGGGAATGATCTTTTCTAATTCAAACAATGTTCAGCTGGTCCATACAGGAGCTGGATAAGGGATAGGAGAGTCACTGGCAAGGCAGAGTGGATCAGGATGTTCTCTATTAAGTGGGGCCTTCTGAAGGGACTGGCATAAGTGCAGATTGACTACCCATCAGTCTCTTTGATTTTATTGACCATGTGGATACAGGCCAGCAATTCCCTCTTAATCTGGGTAGGAAGTGGTTTTATTAATGTCTCTGAAAAGCTCCTACCAATATAATATCTCCTTTTCCCTCAATTTCTCTACCTCCAGCTATGCAATCCCTCCTCCCCTATCTAAGCAGACCAAAGGACAAGAAAGGACTAATTTATTTATTTATTTTTTTAGGTGAATAATATTTTATTTTATTTTTTATCTACTTTATTATTATTATTTTTTTTGCATCATTTCAGTTCCTGGGGGTCACCCATCACCATTACCTCCCCTCCCCGCCTGCTCCAGCTGGTCCTCTCTCTCCCCTTGTGTAGTTTCATTTGGTTGACCATATATTAGTGAAACCATTTGGTTTCTGTCCCTAAGAAAGGACTAATTTATAACATTTTATTATGTTCATTATTTCTGCTCATTCCAACCAGTCTGATCCCACCCTGAACCCCATGTCACTTACATTCTCTGAGTCTTCACCATGCTACAAAATTCCCAGATCAGATTTAATGTGCAATCAATTTGCAAAATATACCCACATAAGTATGAAAATACAAATCAAAAAACTAAACTTATTCTTGGGTTATTAGAGAAGATTTTTAGATTAGGAGTTGATTTGTTTGTGGGTTTTTTTGTTTGTTTGTTTTGTTTTTAATGTTGACGTTTCTTGGTCCACATTTACAAGTTTTGCTTTTTTTCCTGGGTACCTGTTGCATCATCTCAATGGAAAACAATGTCTAAATCTTAAATTCTTATATATTGTGGTACTTTAATTACCAATGAAAACATTCTTGTTCTCCTTTAAGTGGCTGTCTCCTTCTTCTGTTGTTCAGATTGGTGAGTGGGGGTTGCAGGGGCTACCAGGAGATGACCTTTCCATTCAGAATGGCATTATCGTGACAAAGGCCACCAGATACCCACTCCTCATTGATCCACAAACTCAGGGAAAATCTTGGATTAAATCAAAGGAGAAAGAAAATGACTTGCAGGTATGACCACTTGGGGCATTGGAAAGGAACCTTGAAATCATGAAAATTTCCCCCAAATCCCTACTGTATCAAGTAGGGATCAAGTTGTCACCTCTATGATAATTTCTTGCTTTTAACAGCAGTTTAGAGAAAAGGCTCAGGTTATTTTCTCTTTTGTGCTTGTTGCTGCTCCTTTTTTCCTTTCTGTCCATTTCCCTGGCCAGCATTGGGTGTGTTTTTTATTCTGGGCCTTGGATTTGTGTTTATAGGGAAGCAACGAAAATAGAACTTGTGAACCTTCTGTTTAAAGCCTGTGTGCCAACTTGGGCAGGTATCTGTACTACAGAGCAGACTAGAATTCAGTATTAGATCTGTCATTCAGTATAGTCTTAATTTTAAAATAAGCGTAGGAATGGGCAGAATTCGGACATTCCTGAACCCTTTGGCCACCTTGTTACCATCAATATTATAATCTACCTACCTATATGGACTAATCATTGTTTTCCAGACACTTCCTAGGGTTCTAAGCAACCTATCTCCAAGTCTTTGGTGAACTATTTCTATTACCCAGAATGTCTTCCCACTTACACCCCAGACAAAAATTTCAAACATTCAAGATGTGTCTGTCCCCGGCTTAATATAGCCTGGCTGAAATTCTCACAATGTCTTGTTTGAATTTCTGTTGTGAAATTAGAGTACATCTTGAGTTTGTTCTTTGAACATTTCTCCCTTCTATTGTGCTATAGACTTCTTGCTCATCAGGTTTGTGATTTTATACCACCTTTAAATTTTCTGTGCAGTTCTTTATGGAGAGTAGGAACTATGATATTTATATAAAATAAAATACATCAAAGTGCATCTGCTGTACAGAAAAAAAAAAAAAAAGAAGAAATATGTGATTGTCTTGATAGATGCCTAAAAAGCATGTGATGAAGTTCAAGCCCAAAAAACTAAATCAGAGGGGTCATATTTAATGAAAGAGTGTTTATTAAAAGGCTACAACAAGTACCACTTCTAGAGGGGAACTAGTGACTTTCTTCTGAAGTCAGGACTTTCCCATCAAACGGAGACTCCCTAGTGTTCAGGAACTGCCCTAAGATACCACGACTTCATGACTCTATTTGCTTTGAGAATCTAGAGAAATCCTAAAAGGATCAGAGAATATAAATGCGTGAGAAATAATTGAGAGGAACTTCATGTTGCACCCCTGGAGAAGCCACAGCATGCTGCTCCTGCATTTAGTTCCATGAGCCCTATTCTCCCACAGCTTGGCCCCAGCTCTCTCCTTCTTGCCTCTCCTGGCCATTGATTGCCCTGTTCATCTTTATCTCATTTTTCTGACCATAGCTTTGTTTCTCCATTTTGGCAGTATGCTCATTGATAGCCCTGATGCAAGAATCTTGAGGGGAAGCAACAGAAATAAACTGGAGATACTTCTTTATTTAAAAAAAAACCATCAACTACTGGGCTTTGTAAGCAAACTGAACTATAGTCTCCTTACTCAAAAAACAAAAACAAAACAAAACAAACTAAAAAAACCCCACTATTTTTCTGAGTAAGTGAATAAATACATTACAAATGTACATACATGGAAACAAAATGCAACAAAAATTTTTCTTGGGAAAGAAAATTTCAAATATGAAAAGCATAGATGCAAAGTCTGTTAGGACTTCACTCCATTTTGTAGCTTTGTCCAAACTACCTTCAGTCTATCTGCAGCTCTGACTTCTGCAAAGAATGTGTTCCCCAAGTGTCCCTATAAAAAACTCACTGGCCATCTCATAAAGACCCAAACCTAGAGTATCTTTGCAGGTGGCCCATTCTATTTATATAGTCCAAGAAAGATCAAGTCATTGAAACTGAAATTTTAAGTGTCTGAAATTATCTCAAGTTTATAAAAGGTATTGAGGGTGGCTAACAGTGATCTTAAATCAGTTGACAATTTGAAAATTATTATTTCTATCTATGGTGTGTTAGTTCAAGATTCGCCAGAGACACAGAACTAATACAACACAGATACCTATCTATAGAAAGATTGATTGTCAGGGATGAATTCCTGCGACTGTGGAGATTGAGCACTCCAAAAACCTGCCATCTTCAGGCTGAAAGCCCAGGAAGACCAGTGGCACATCCTGAAGACCTCGGAAACAGTGAAGCCAAAGCCATAAATCCCTGTCTGAGTCAGAAGGTTCACAAACCAGGAACTCCTGTGTTCATGGGCAGGAGGAGAGAGGTGGCCCAGTGCTGCCTCTGCCTTCTATTTCAGCCATCAGTGGACTGGGTGATGCTCACCATGAGAGTAATCTCTTTACTCAGACAGTCTATTAAAGTCCCATTCTCTTCCAGAAACACCTTTGCAAACATATCCAGAAATACTGTCTTACTAGCTCTCTGGGCAGCTCCCAGCGCAGTCGAGTGGACACATAAAATCAACTATCACACTTGGGAAGGAGTTTACCACCTGAAAACTAGAGCAGACATAATTACATTTAGTCTTATTGGGACTGCACTGGCTCTTCTTTATTAACAAGCTAGTTCAAGTTTAATTTTTAGATTCATTTATCCTGTTGGCTCAGAGTAAGGCCTTTCACCTCACAGATGAAAATGAAGTTATTCTTCCAGGGGAATCAACTTCCTTTGTGTGCAGGATTTTTTGTTTTAGTTATTACTGTTTTAACCAAAACATGTTTGAAAAATCTCAGTTCCATATCTTTTTTTTTCATAGCAACGGCAGATATGTTTCTTACTCCTGTCTTCCTAATCATTGGCTGTACCCAGGGATCTTCCTTATTTCTGAAGATCAAAACCCACAGTAGCATGACAGTAATTGATTCATAGGGTAAAGTATGAATTGAGAACTGAACTTTTGAGGATCTTCACATTTAGACAGGGATTGAGGAGAAATAAAAATTGAAAGTTAATTGGCTTACACAGAGATTAACCAGTTCATTCTACTTTAGCTAATAACAGACATTGATCTGAACCTGGGATATGGCACCAGGCATTCAGAAATCTTTTTTTTTTTTAAGTTAAGACTGTTAAAAAAATGGATGTATCATCTTTAGGTTAATATTTTGGAGGTTATAAATTGTATTCTTCTTTTGTATCACTGTTAGAGAATACATGAATGGAAACTTGGTTTTATTCAATGTGTCATTTCTAACATTCCTTTTCAGTGGGTCAGGGATCACTTATGACATTTTTATTTTTATTTTTTTATCCCTTATTCATCTCACAGAGATCCTGAGAATTAGAGTAAACAATAACAAGTTACTGTGCTTCTGCTGAGTGGGTGTAGCTGTGCCAGTTTAAAAGAATAGTCCTTGATGTTATCTTCCAATCTGTAGGACCAGACTCTGGCCTTCCATCTAAGGCCATTGATGCCTCTCTTTCCATCAGAGAGATACCTTATTATACCTCCAGGGCTTCAATGAAGTCCTGACTCACCAAGTTTTAGAATTTTGATTTGTTTTTACCTTCACTTTTATAAGTAAGTTTCCCATTCAGCCTCAAGATTCTTAGATACCTGTCCAGCAAATCTCTCCTGGCTTCCACTTAAGAATAGACATGCTCTTTGTAACGCTTCCATAGTGATTAACTTTCTGTTTTTAGGTGACAACACTCAACCATAAATATTTCCGCACACACTTGGAGGACAGCCTTTCCTTGGGCCGACCCCTTCTCATCGAGGACATTCATGAAGAGCTCGACCCAGCCCTGGATAATGTGTTAGAAAAGAATTTCATTAAATCAGGCTCCAGTTTCAAGGTGAGCTTCATAGGGAAAAAAGAAAGAACAATGGTGACATCTACTTATCTTTTTGAGCATAGCAGCAAAGACGGTTTCCTCCAGATGGTAATATTTGTTATGTGGGAAAAATTATTTCAAGCTCATTTTTCAGTGTTTCTCATTTTAAAAATCGTGTAAAAATGACAGGAAAACAATATCTCGGTAAGAGTAGCTATTTAGTTGACACTAAATAAGACATCAGGGGAGGTGTTGTCTTTTCATAATATAGTAGTGTAACAGAAAAAATATGTATTTTAGTAACTTTGAGAAAATTGGCTTTGCAAGCTATCTGTACATATATACAATAAAACTTGGATTTCCTCACTGGAGAAAATGGCATTTTAATAAAGTCTAGGGACATTGATTTGTTCATTGTCTCTTTATTAACTTTCAATCTAAACTCATAGACTTTTCTGGAAGTTATGGCATTTTATTCCCAATTGTTGGTGATAACATGAATTGCTTTCAATATGTTTCTCTTTTAATTGGTGTTATTCTCTACCTTTAGGGTTTTTCTACTTTTATTTCTTGATGGATCATTTCATTTCTGATTGAGTACTTTTGTTTTTGACAACTTAATTTTGTGAATATCCATGAATAAAGAATACAAAATTTTTCATTAAACAAAGATGCTTTTTTAGAAAAATCTTCTCTGTAGAAAGTGAAGAAAAATCTTCACTTAACATGCTTCAAATATGACTGGGAAATGGAAAAGGAAGTAATTTTTCCTGTAAACAATAAATTTCTATTGTAGGGAATAATTTTCTGAAGAATAAAGACTGTTAAACCTTAAATATGTCTGCATTTTTCTTTGTTTAATTTTTGTTTTAGATACATTTTTTTTCTTTTATTCTGCTTTTTCTCATAGCCAAAACACCATCAGGCAGAACCATAAATTCAAATGATTCTGAAGGAATGAACTTTCTTATTTAAGATCAGTGATTAAAATTTTACAACTTTGCTTTGCCATTGTTTCAAGTTTTCAACACTGACCTTTGATAAGTCTTTCTTAAATTAAACCCAAACTACTTGTGTCGTCCTTCCAGCTGATTTTAATTTTATATTTGACTTGATGTAGGTGAAAGTTGGTGATAAAGAATGTGATGTCATGGATACCTTTAAGCTTTATGTTACCACAAAGTTATCAAACCCTGCCTTTGCTCCTGAGATCAATGCCAAAATGTCCGTCATTGATTTTACTGTTACAATGAAAGGACTTGAGAATCAGTTACTCAGGAGAGTAATCCTAACAGAGAAACAGGTAATAATTCTCTCAAAGCAAAGAACTTTTTCTTATAATAAACGTTAAAAGTGTATTGGGAAATTTTTAAGAAAAAATTGAGTAAGTCATATTTACCTTTGCTAAATACTTCTCTTATAGTCTAAAGTCCTGTTAGGAACTCATGTAACTCAATTTTCTTCTTATCCTGGCGCACACACGCACACGCACGCGCACACACACGCACACATTTTCTAATTCTGTTGTTAAGCCTTCAAGTATATGGGGTATGATTATATGTATAATCCTATGACGATACACCTGAAAACTTCAATAAAATAATGAGCCTGAAGAAAAAGAAATTGTTTTGAATGAATTTTGTTACCAGTGTAATAGTTTCAACTATGACAATTTAGTAATTTCAGATCATAGGAGGTCATATTAATATTTTTTATTTTTATTTATTTAATTTTTTTGAGACTAGGTCTTGCTATTTTTGCCTGTGGAACCACAGGCTCACCTTGCCCGGGGTACGATGGACTCAAGCAATCCCCAGCCTCAGCTTTCCAGGTAGCTGGGATTACAGGCACGCACCACCACACCCAGCTAAATAAAATTAATGTTAGTATTAAGGTTTCAAGGAAATGGCAAGATTAGAAATAAGATCAGAGAGGCATAAAATGCAAGGGTGAGAAAAACAATGGCAGAAGACTCAATGAAGGAAGGGAGAAAGGGAAAGACTGTAAGTAGATAAACACAAACACAGAGGAAAGACATTCAAAAAGGAACAAAAAGGGAAAGAGAAATAGTACCTACACACTCCAAGAAAATGGAAGAACTCAGGAAAATGAGAAGCAGAGACTGTCTTGGTTAGTAGAGTTAACTTGCAGATAGTGTCTTGAGAGGAAGCCAGTCTGCTGGTGGGAAACGGGACCATCCCAGTTTTGACTCTCATTAGCTAGCTGCATGATCTTAGTTTCCAGCAAGCAGCCAGGGGCTTATGTGGTCCAGAAGGGCACGTTTCCACTCCCCGAGTCACATGCACAGTGAGAGCAAGGGCCCCTTAATTCACTGCCTCCGTCACTTGCCACCTGCCATATGGTGTCAACTGTTGAAAGTTTGTCTTTCCTTCCTGGACTAACGCATGTTGGTCTGTTCTGAGATGATGCCTCATTGGAGCAGACTCTCCCCACCCCTCACAGAGGGTAGGCTGTGCCACTGACCAAGGTAAGTACCCTCCAAGTTCCAGGGCCATTCTCCATAGGTTGCTAATTAGTGAAACATTCAGAGACTTTAGCTTCCTCTTCAAGAAATGTGCTCCCACCCATCTTGCTAGACAAAACCAAAATGTACCCTTAATCTGCAGGGAGCATTCTTAGGATGTTTTTCCACATTTTCATTGCTTTAGTATAAAAGACAGCAATGTTTTATAAGTCATATGCATTTTAAAGTGTTTTAAAACCACCTAAGAAGCCTGTAATGAAAATAAACTTATTGAAGCATACCAATTGGCTCTAAAATTAATATACCCAATCATTATTGGTGCCCTTTTACATTAAGGATAACATGTAGAGGGAAGATAAAGTATCATAAGATGAATGTTTAACCCTCCTGTCAGTCTTGCTCTTACAAACAAACAGCAGAGACCAGCAGGCATAGATCTTATTCCACAGAAGTGTGTGCACGTGCCCCTTACCCAGCCTCCTAGACACTCAGCAAATGTCCACTGTGCCACAGTCTTTGTTTTCCATATCATATAGAAAGAAAGCTAATGTAATTTCATTTTGTTCATGTATTCTTATACTGCCACCCAGGGGTGACTATTTTAACAAAAAAAAATTCATTAGTTAATCCCTTGCAAATAAAGTTACCCCCATCAGAACCCGGTCAGAACCACAAACCTGCTCAGACAATGGCCATATAGACCAGTCTTCAAGGAACAAGAGTATTAGGCTTCTGTCAGCTGGTAACTAATTGTGCACATCATATTGGAGTGTTACTTTGAGATATTTCTGGGGTTTCAGTTTCCCCAGAGGTAAATTAAAAGAGTTGAACTAAACCATTTCAATTTAATGAGTATATATTGGGCTCAAAACCTCTGCAAGGAATCAGTAGCTGGGCGTGGGGGTGCACGCCTGTAATCCCAGCTACCTGGGAAGCTGAGGCTGGGGATTGCTTGAGTCTGTGGTACCCGGACAACGTAAAATCTCTGCAAGGAATCATGTTAGCGGAAATAATCCAGGAAAAAAAAAAAAAAGGAATACTGGGTGGTCTCACTTCTATGAGGGATATAGAGAAAACAAACAAATAGACAAGAAAAATTTAAAGCTGTCAACAGAACTGAAGCATAGAGCAAGAGAGGGGGAGGAGAGTAAAATCGGGGAAGGGATGGACACAAAGGATTAAGCTAGTTCACAGGTGATAAGGTGGTGGGAGAACCTCAGGGTAGACAATGATCTAAAAAATATATATATTTATATATAATCAATTTTTAAAAATTAATGTAAATAAATAAAATAAAATAGGAAATAAAAAAACCACACCTTCTCTGCAAAGCATCCAGAAAAGCACTTTCAGGAATACAAAAATGGATATGACAAATCCTTGCTCTCTAGATGTACAAAATCTAATTGTAGGGAACTAAGCTCCATGCAGATTGCCGGACAGTTCAAGACAGATGTGTGGGTGGTGCTGTGCTTGGCTTGCAATTGGTGATTCGGTTCAGAAAGATTTACTGAAAGTGGTACAGTTTCTGCAGAAGTTTTCCAACAACCTTTCCCAAATAGGTAGTTGAAATAGGTAGTTGAAATCTTTTAACATAATTCTAAGCACCATGTGTGGTTCTGTATATGATTAGGGGGAAGAGTGCTATAAAGAATGTTACTAAGGCTATTTCAATTTTCTCTGTATTTAGCAAGAGTATTCTACCCACGTTAACTTTCCTGAATTTGAAAATTGCATTGCGGTTATGTAAGAGAATGTTCTCATTCTGAGATTTGTTGAAGTTCTTAGGGATAAAGGATCATGATTTCAAAAATTGCTCAGCAGTAATAATAAGTATTTTAGAAAGATGTAATAAGGCAAAAATATTATTTGGTGAAATTTATTTGATGAAGAGAATTGAGAATTCATTGTACCAGAACTGCAACTTCTCTGAAAGTTGGAAATTCTTTCAAAATAAAATCTTTAAAAAAATACATCATCTGTGTAAGGAAAACATATCTTGCAAACATCCCATTTAGCTCCTCTGGTAGAAGAGGATGCAAAACAATGGAAAATGAATTTGTACTGGTGACTGGCTATGCCAGCAGAGGAACCTGGCATTCTGACTGGCAGGTCTCAGTCAACAACCACCACTTGGCTTGGGCTGCCTCTGCTTTCTTGTGTTGATGCCCCATTGTTTCTGCTACCCCTGCCCCCAGATCGAGTCAGCATTTCTCACAAAGTCATGATGCAGCACAGGGCCAAGGGAATGGGACACGAATTTAAGCAGAGATCTGAAGCTAGTCAGGGTATTCTCATGTGTGTCTGTATAAGTGCAAAGGGAAGTTTATGTTGGCAAGCATAACTTTAAAAATTGTCTTGAAAAGCAAAACTACACAAAGATAGGTTTGGCTAATAGTGGTTATTTCTTTTGTCATTTGAAAGACCCTTTGTTTAAACCATTTAAGCCATTTGGTTTAAATGTTTTCAAATTGATAATGAACACTGGTAAATTGAATTTGTCATAATAACTGGTAATTACAGTTTGAATGTTTTTCTTACTAATGACAGGAGTTAGAGTCTGAAAGAGTTAAACTTTTGGAGGATGTGACTTTCAATAAGCGGAAGATGAAAGAACTTGAAGATAACCTCCTCTATAAATTAAGCGCTACAAAAGGTACTGGTCTTAGAAAAGTAGTGCAATAATGGATTTTGAACAAGGATTGCTAATATGCTCTTTTTAATGCCCTCATGATTGTAGATGCTAGGGAAGAGTTTAGTTATCAATGCAGAAACAAGTGAGACCATTTCTGTCTGCACAGAGGAACTGCAGAGAATCTGATTTTTGAATTAGCAAACAGAGCCTGAGCTTTGAGGATAACACAGTTTTCTTGATATAATTGCTTTCCCCTGAGAAAAATAAGGACTCCCAATAGAGCTAGGTAACTCATAATAAGCTAATTTGCTTGCCCAAAGGAGACTAATGTGCCCTATCTGGCTTTTCGGATTGACTCTCTCATTTGGCGTTGAAATGCAGTTACCACTGGGCTCTGATGTGTGATCTGCTAGAGGCTGGTGGCAAACACCCAAGGCTCGGCTCACTCTCCATCTCTCCTTGTCGTGGGAATTCAGAATTGGGGGTGTGCTCCCTCTGGGAATTCAAAATTGAGGTGTGCTCCCTCTGCAATATATGAAAAAAAAAAGTACCCAAAGAAGATAAAATCAGCAAATACTGTATTATATGATAGGCAAATAACAGCAACTTGTATTCTATCAAGAACCGGCAGTCCAAAAGTGCTTTAACCATTAGACTAAAAAACAGCTTAACTTCCTAGGACACCACCCGAGGACTCGGACTGCTATTCTCACAGCAGTCCCTTAGCAGGACCTTTAAGGTGAACTCAGTGCTTTGATCTGCGGCAGTACTTGCACCCCCATCAGAAGAATGCCTCTCCTGTGTGTAGCACTTGCCTGCACCCACGTTGATTTTTCATATGTTCCATATACTGATTATCATAGACATGGTATTGCCATCAATAACAATAATGAAGTCAGTAAAACTAAAAACAAAAATCGTCTTCAGACACATATTTGAAAAGCAGTGGTTTGTAATGCCCTTTACTGATTTTCTAGCAGAGTTGGGATGCAACACTGTGCAAGAACATTTATAAGGATTCACCCATTAGGAGCACTGGAGGGTGGTAGAACTAGAGGCCTTTGGTGTCTTGGGGTTCTGCTCTTCTACCATGTGGGCTTTGAAGAAGCAGAGTTGAAATTAGTGAGATAGTTTCACACGTGATGCATCTGGTTTTGCAGCTTCTGTGCTCGTGTCCTGAAGTTTCCACTTCATTCCGTAGGTTCCTTGGTGGACGATGAATCTCTCATTGGTGTTCTTCGCATCACCAAGCAGACGGCTGCTGAAGTGAGTGAAAAGCTGCACGTGGCAGAGGAAACCGAGATCAAGATTAACACCGCCCAGGAGGAGTTCCGGCCGGCTGCTACCCGCGGGAGCATCCTGTACTTCCTCATCACGGAGATGAGCATGGTCAACATCATGTACCAGACCTCGCTGGCCCAGTTCCTGAAGTTATTTGACCAGTCCATGGCCAGGTAACCCCTGCAACCTTCCCCCAAAGCAGCGACTGAAAAGCTTTCTTAGGCTTCCTATTCCTTGAGGATTTCACTTCTTGATTTTTAAAAATACATTGCAGGTCTGAAAAATCTCCACTGCCTCAAAAGAGAATTACAAATATCATTGAGTATCTGACCTATGAGGTCTTCCAGTACTCAGTCAGAGGCCTGTACGAAAACCACAAATTCCTCTTTGTGCTCCTCATGACCCTAAAGATCGATCTTCAGAGAGGAACAGTTAAACACAGGGAGTTTCAGGCTCTCATAAAAGGTGAAGTATCAGAATATAATGTGACATGTAAAGGATATTGTTCTGGGTATTTTCTTTGATATAAACATTTTTCTAAAACACTAAGAGAAATTTGGTTCTAATCAAAGTGGAGTTCTTCATGCCTCTTTTTCCTCCTCTCATTTCCACTCATTTTGTTCTGTTGACTCAAGATGACTTATTTCAGATCTGTGTTGATGCTATGATTTTTTTTTTGAGTTATATAATTAAATTCAGTTTGCCTGTGATTAGGAGACATGAAGTCTAGGGGAGGAAAAAGTGATGAACAAGAGAGCAATTGCTTAACACCAGAGTCTAGTGATTTTTTTTAATACTGGAAAAAGGACACACTTATGCTTCATATTTAAAGTTAATCATATCTGTTGCTTGTGTCCGTGTTAAAACTATAATATAGAAGATGAAAGAAAGATGTTTTGTTTCAACTCAGGTCAACAAGTATTTATTGAGCAACTACTATAAAAAAAAGTTACAGTTCGGAATCCAACCAGCCTCACACAGAACACAAGACCACAGGAGATGCAAAAGCAAAAAGCCTTTTTATTTTCCGGTCAACCTGGGTCCAACCCGGACCTACCGACGCAGTGGCAGTATCCCAGCAGGAAGGACTCAGACCCAAAGAAAAATGGGGTTTTTATTCTCTTTCTCCCATGGGGGTTAAAGGAATTATTTTTTCCCACACAGATGTTTTAACATAAAGCTGTGGGACAGAGACCCGATAACTAACCACCTGCTCTCTGGGGAGTTACATGGTTCTGGCCTTATCTCCCTGAGTCTGCTGGTTTCCTTTTGATGGTTTCAGAATGTTATTATTATTATTATTACTATTTTTGCATTCTTGGTTTTTAAGCTTTGAGCAATAATTTTTTAACACTTTCAGACTATTTAACACTTTCAGACTATAACAGTCAGACTATTTAACACTTTCGGACTATAACAGTCAGACTATTTAACACTTTCAGACTATAACATAAACGCACCTTGCTGGCATTTGGGATACAAAGATAAAGCAGATGTGGCTTTGAAAGAAATAGCAGTCTTATAATGAAGATAGAGATGAATTTCCAAATACCTGCAAAACAAGGCAGAATTACCTAAGTGTTATAAGAGAGGTAAAAACAAAGTGTTAGATATAAAAGTGGGAGAGATTACATGTGACTGACGAGATCAAAATGCTTATCACAGTCAAACAGTCAAACCAGATTCCAAATTTCTTACATAATTACTATGGCAGAGGGATGCGGGTATAACAAACTGTGCTATTAAAAGTTATCCCACAAGTGTTACAAACATGCCATATTTATGATCATATTTCATTGCCGTAGCAAAACATACATACAGCTGCATATACCATCAAAGACAGCAAGGAAATGCAATTCCCAATATTTTCAACCATTGAAAATATTGGTTGACTGTAGATGTGTTAAATTTGAGGTATTCAGCAGTAGTTAGATAGACTGAACAGTTTAGATAAAGTCAGACAGTTGCAAAGGTGGGACACAGAAATAGCCACCAAGCCATGGGAATGAATGGATCATCAGGGAGGAAAGCCACTGTTTCCAGGGGAAGTCAGATAATTTTCTCCTCCAGATCTCATAATTAATCAACAGATAGTAACCTATCCCTGTTTTTCCTCTGTTAGTCTTCTTTTTCTACTTTAGTCAATGTTTTTCTGCAACCCAGATTCTATTATTATTGTAGTAACTTGGCAAAGAATTGCATAATATCTGAAATTTTGTCTTTGACGTAATCTTCCTTACAGACATGAGCCTTATTTCTAATTGTTCTAATGAAATCATGACATATCAGCTGGTTCATACCTTTCTTGGTTCAATACACATGGAGAGGTCAATGTCTCATAGTACAGGAGGAACACAGTGGGGCAGTCAAACCAGTGCTGCACTAGAAACAGGGAAATTGATTGGGTTTTTGGCCCAATCAGCCCAGGTACTGGTGACTGGGCCTCAGAGGGATCAGGCAGCTCCTCCCATACCCAGAGGGGATAGTGACACCAGCCAAGAGATGGATCGGCTCTACTGAGGAGTCCAGACCTCCAGACCTATGTTTTCTATAATGTTTCCCTGAAGTAAGTCTGAATTACTAAGTGTGGAGGGATGATATTGAAGCCCGTGGGAGTTCAGGCAGCCTGGGAAACAAAATGGACCTCAAAACTTGACCTTCTATCTGTGGCATAAGTGAGGTGGGAAGTACACTTTTTGATCTCTCTTTGGTGAGCTGGCTCTGTTTTCTGAATCCCACCTGCTACTCTGACCCCACCTGCAGATAAGAAATAGAAAGAGATGTGTCCACCTGCCAACGTGGACCCTTGGTACACTGTGGATTATGAGGAAGACAAGGAAATTAGAAGAGGAAGGACAAGGTCAGATATCAAGATCCTCCCTTCTTCCAGGTCCACTGAGACAGAGGGTGCTGGAGAAACATCCCAAAGGGAGATGCCCCAGTGTCCTGCTCAGAGTACAGCCAGCATGGCAGTACTAGCAGAGTGATCTGAGATTGGACAGTGGGAACGTGGATGTCAAATGTTGAGAAGACAGCTACAGAGTGATGACTGCAGTTTCAACCAAGAAACTTCAGGGCAGGGGAACTTGGTGCCTGGAGACCATGTGCAGTCTCTGTGGATAACAGTCCAGTTCCCACACAGGTGGATAGGATCTGCAGTAGCTCCGAAGATGCCTTCTGGGGGTCCTGGGAGAGATTAGTGGAGACTAGAGGGCTGCATGGAGAAGCTCAGACATCTTCCCAGCAAGACAGAATTCATCCTACCTCACCTCTTCCTACCCAGCAAACTCAGCCCAACCAGAGCTGTTACTTGGAGGAGGCTAGGTGCTTTGAGGGAAAGTGTAAACCAGAGGTGACAGAAACAGTAACATGGTGGAGAGGGGATTTCTGAGGAGGACTACATTTGTCATCAGAGAAAGATGACACATCTGGGTTTGGGCATAGTACAGCTGTGGCCCCATTTCAAAAAACTGGAGAATAAAGAAAAAATAGATTGTAAAGGAGTAGGAGAACCAGTGTGAGGAGATTGGATTTAATTTAGTTGTCAATAGGGAACCATTGGATGCTTTATGAGTAGAGAAGAAATATGAACAGAACAGTACTTTAGGAAGATTAATTTCAGATTGTACGATAGGTTGATTGACAAAAGTCCAATCAGCTCAGCAGTAAAAGAGATTAAAGAACACAAAATTGGTTTATTTTACAGTTTGTGTTAATTTTGAATTGGCTTACATTTTGACTAAATTAAATTTTAGAAGATGGTAAGACTTTGTTTCTATGGTTTTGGGCCTTTTTTTTTTTTCCTTATGAAGTTAACAAATATGGCCTTTGGAACAGAGATTCTTTCGGTGTGTTTGTCATTTTCAACTCGGTGCTTAAGGGGGATAGAAGAAAGACTTATTTATCATCACGGAAATGTGTGATTTCCCAAAGTAGCTGTCTTTGTATCAACTCTACTTCTTTTTTGCAACATTATTAAGGTGCCTTTGACGTTTTTTTTCAACAGAAGATGTCATAACAATTTGAAAAATGAGATAGATACCAGGGGTAATCTTGCATTAAACAGTAATTGATATACCTGTTTTCCCTGCCTGGTTATTTTGGAAAGATACCATCTTCCTTTTGTCATAAACCATGGACATAAAGACGCCTTAATTCAGCACTTGCCGTCCAGGTTGAAAAGGACCTGAGCCTTCCATAACAGAGAATGAGTGTTAATATCAAAAAAAAAAAACAACAACTAATGAGTACATAGCTCTTACTACGGGTCAGGATTGTCCTAAGCTTTCTACATTTTAAATCATTTACTCCAAGTAACCAAATGAAAAGAGTCTGTTATTCTATTTATTTGATGGAAGAGGAGACTGAAAGAGCCTGATTTCTTTGTCCAGATGTATGCAGCCAACAAGTGGAAGAACCAGGATATTGTGGGGATAAGGGTGGACTGTGACTGTTCTGACTTTGTTTTGGTGCCCAGTATCTTTGGAAACACTGATATAGCTTAATATCCTGTCCTCTGACATCTTTGAGTCTTGCAGTTACATGAAATAACCTCCTGAAAAGGGAGGCATTTATTTCTGTAATAGAAGAAGAGGTCCTTAAGTTTGCAAGTGACTCACACCCTATGAGCAGAAATTTACTTACTGGTTTGCAGGGTTCAGGGCAGTAAGAGGAAGATGGAAGGTCTGCAGATTTTAGAGGTGGCATGATTTCCCACAGGTGAGCTAAGGGATTTGCATGAAAAGAGTACTTCAGCTTTTCAGGAACATACTACAGGAGAGATCTTAGTCCCCTCTCCCCGTTATTGCCCAAGGGTTGATAATATGAAGCGGAAGGGTTTGATGAGTTCTTCAGTAGGGTTCTAGGATTTAAAAGTGTAGATTCACTGTCTGCATACATCTGAATGATACTACAGGGCAGCTGGAATTATTGCAATAAAATTTACTAGCATGCAATTGAGGAAATTTGAAATTGCATAAATATAATCATGTGTCTTGTTGGATCTTTTGCACACTTGACTTGGTGTTTTGCTTCAAAATGTGAGCCCATCCCATAACTCATATTCTTCACTTATCACCATGAAATCATGTCCCTTCTTTGATTTTTTTCAGCTGTATTCACAATGCCTGAAGACCAAATACATAAAGCATGCTCAAAAAATAGTTGTTGAATAAAGAATGAATAAGTGATCTGAACATGAGTTACCCCCTTAAAGCTCTGTATGTATCACTGCCTTTCCCTTCTCTTTTACTTTCTCCCCCATCTCTCCATCTTTCTTTTTGATCCAGTAGTACTGAATATCAAACTTTGGGAGTGGTGATAAATAAAAAGTGATTTAAAAAATCTGTCAATTTCAGACCATTCAAAATTAATGTGAAAACGCAAACAACCACAACTACCTGAGAAAAATTCTTTGCAGGGAAAAATGACAAGGAGTTGCTATCTGTCTTTTCTAAGGTGATATAAATCAGTAAATAAAACACAAAGACTTGACGGATATGGACCCCAAAAAAAGATAACCTCGTTTTCTGCAATGTGATTATTTTCCAACATCCCTCACTTCCCCCTGTAATATGGTTATCTCATTCTCATTATTGCAAAATAAATGTCTGAAAATGAAGCACAAGCTGACCTGATTGATGCTGACGCTTTTTCCCAGGGGGAGCAGCTCTGGATCTGAAAGCCTGCCCTCCCAAACCCTTTCGCTGGATTCTCGACATGACCTGGCTGAACCTTGTAGAGCTGAGTAAGCTTCCACAATTTGCAGAAATTATGAACCAGGTAATAAAGAGCTGAGCTGACCGAATGTACTGATCTATAATCCCAGGTACTCCTGGGGCTTTTCATTAGGTGACAATTCTTTTACCCATAAGTCTAACCTTCCTGGCTTTCTGGGGAGATTTAGATGAGGGCCATCTGCAGGAAGCCTTTCACAGGTGCAGACAACTGCCCTTTCCTTCAGTGTGCTGGGCCTGGTCATTGATCAACCTCATCACCATCACAGTCAGAATCAGAATGAGGGTGGGGGCTGAGTGGGATGGGGCTGGGGCTGGACTGGGGTTGGGAGTAGGGTCCTTTCATTGTAATCTCTTGAAAATACTTTAACCTTTTTTTTACTTGCCTATGATTGAGTCATCTGTCTGAATTTGAATTTGAGGCAAATTAAGGGGTTGAGTTCTAGTCATTTTAAAGTGGAAATTATAAATTGATGAAATATAATGATGACAATACTGAAAGAGGTACTGAGTTATCTGCTTTTTTCCTTATTTGATAGTCAAGTTGGTTATTCTGAATTAATTGTTGGTTCACCTCTCACTGGAAACCAATGATGCAGCTCAGAGTAGAAATGGCTGTTTATGTAGGTCACAACTGTTTGTGTGGCTTCCCTCCCATATAGGGTCTGCAGTTTCCCCATGCTGATAATCATCTCTTTTGTGGTTGCTAGTGGTTGACAAATGGTGGGATTGCAGCTACAAGTGGGGATAGGCCTTGAGGTGCTGTCCTCACGTGGTCCTCCCCACAGCTCCCTGCCTGGCATCCTCCACTATGTGTCTGTTGAGTGGCATTCTGGAACCTTCCATCAGCCAAGTTGTATCAAAGTCACTGGGTTATTGTCCCTGGATTCCATCCGTGGTGTTTCATAGTCTGCCCACAGATAGAGAGTCCCCCAAGCCCAAACAGGCACTTTGCAAAAACAAACTGGAAAACTCACACAAATGCCCTCCCCCCTACAGGCTGCATTGACATAGGGATATGTGTTATTATCTGCATCCATGGATTTTAAGTACTCATGTTGCAGAATCTGCTTACTGTGGGGTATATGCTTTGCAGCAACAATAACTGTGCAGCAGGAGCATGATTCACCCACATCCTGGGTGAGAAAACTGAGGTTCAAAGAGGCTGAGTATCGCTTGTTCAAGAATAGAGCCAGTAAGTGGCAAAGCAGTAATTTAACCACACACATTCTTACCCTGCTATCCTTTGCCATCTCTCTCTACTCCTGAGCAGGATTTGTTCCCAGGAAGGTACTGTAGTTCTCTGGGGGCCAACGGTTTGACTCGTCTGTGGGAAGGAAAGGAGGAAATAGAAAGAGATCAACGTCCTGCTAAGTGGGTGTCAGGAATTGAAACAAAAATAGCATCTATTAGCAGCATCCCTGGTCTTATCATTTAAAAGGGGTTTATGTTAACAGGGTGGGTCAGGAAAAGGAGGGGAAAATGGGTCTGGGTGACCAGGGGCTGATATCATCCCGCATCCATCACACATGCTTCACCTCAGAAGCTCTCTGTGGTGGAGCCCAAACTACCAAGTAGAAGACCAGTAGGTTGGGAATAATAGGCACCCTCTTTTTCCAGGCTGTGTTCCTCAATTGCTAGTGTAGAGAAAGCCTGCAGGGGTCGCTATGGGTAATAGTGAGGTGGGGCTGCAGCAGCACTCAGGTCTCCTAGCCACATGCCAGTCAGGTTCTTGGGAGAGCAGCGAAGCAGGGAGTGCTACTAACACTTTCCAGAGACAGCAGACAGTTATGAAACATTTCAGAACAGTTCCTCCATCTTTTAGTGCCCCAAGGACAAAGTCGGAGCACCTGAGTTGCACAGAAGCTGTTTTGGTATTCCTTTGCATTGCTTGTTTTTTTTTTTTTTTTTTTTTTTTTTTTTTTTTTTTTTTTTTTTTTTTTTTTTTTTTTTTTTTTTTTTTTTTTTTTTTTTTTTTTTTTTTTTTTTTAGACTAGGTCTTGCTATTTTTGCCTGTGGAACTGCAGGCTCACGTTGCCCAGGGTACCACGGACTCAAGCAATCCCCAGCCTCAGCTTCCCAGGTACCTGGGATTACAGGTGCATGCCACCATGCCCAGCTATTTTTTTCGGACCAGGTCTCACTACCTGCCCCTGTTGGGACTCCAGCCGGGATCCCTGGCCCCAGCCATAGCTTCCTAGGCTTCCATCTACAGGTATGCGCCACCATGCCTGGCTATTTTCTAATGTGATTAATTGTTTGTCTGATGTGGACTTTGGGAAGTTTGCAGCATCTCTATGCCTGAGCAAAAAAGCAAGGATGATAGAGGTAGAAGTACAATCCTTGTGTCTGGCAGATAGTGTCGGCTGTGTAAGCATTTGTGACTTGCTGTTAGCACTCACTATGACTTCAAAAACTGGCTTATAAACACTGCCTAAATAATCCAGTCCAATGGTTGCTGAGGAACTGCAGTCAGGCTCACCAATATAGGTTTTGTAATTAGTTTTGACAGTGTGTGGGCCTCAGGGAGCATCGTTTTTTTAAAGAGCTTTTCTTTCTTCTACAAACTTATCCAGTGCAACTGTATGATTCATTTTATAGCAATAAAATATAAAGACAACAATAAAATATAAAGACAAGTTGGCAGGAACATAGTTTGCATGAAGATATAGTTAAGATAGGAAAACATGATTATTTCATATGGTGTTATGGCATCCTTGTTTCCCTTAAATGTTCAGAGAGGCTTTTCCCAAGATGTCTGGAGCAGGCCTCTTTCAATGTGTTATCTTGATATGTGTGTATCGAATGAGTCAGTCCAGACCCTGGGAACCTAAGGAGACATTGTTACCATTATTTAAAGAGTGACCATTACTTAGACTTAGGTCCTGGGAGCACCTTTTAATGCCCCTGAAAACCTATGGTTCTCTCCATGTTTCTGCACAAACAGATGCTTGAAACCAGCTGTTGGAAAGACTTCTTCCAGTCTTGGGTTTAAGCTCTCAAGGCAGGGCCATCACTAGGAAATTCAGTCATTGATTTCGTCACCTGCCATTTAAGTAGAGGCTAGGGTTTAAAGGTTTGGTTATCTAGGTTGGTAGTTCTGAACCAAGGGGAAAACTTCATGCCCTCCAGAAAGCCTTGACAGTGTCTGGAGACATTTTTGACTGTTGTGAGTTAGGGGTTGGGGGGTCTTGACATCTAGAACATAGAGGCCCTGAGTGCTGCTAACCATCCTACATTGCACAGCACATTCTCATCCACCTCCCTACAAAAGATAATAGGCCAAAATGAGATGGAGAAGCCCAGGTTTATGTTTTCTTTTGCCCATTTATTTAGTGTAATTGATATGGTCCTGATTTATTGAGTAATATAGAAGGTCATTGGAAAACTAAGAGTGGTGTCTACATAATTTGAGTCACTGATTCTGAAACAAAATGCTAACTGTATGTTTGTTTGAGAATTCATCTGCCTAGAAAGAGCAAAAGGTATTCAGACTCTTCTCCAACATACCAGTTGCTTACCTTCCTTAAACTTGCAAATTTATTTTAGATATCCCGTAATGAGAAAGGGTGGAAAAACTGGTTTGATAAAGATGCTCCAGAAGAGGAAATTATCCCAGATGGATATAATGATTCTCTAGATACCTGCCGAAAACTGTTACTTATCAGGTGAGATTAGACAGTATTAAAGCTAAAGCATCACTCATCACATCATCAAATTATAGATCTTACCTCTAAGTTTACTTCACTATGTACTCATATTGTAAGAATTGTGTGTGTTTCCAAATTACAGTTTTGGATGGCAATTCTTCAGTCCTTGACAGGCAAATGAAAATGGAGAGAGTGGCAGGGAATGGCATATTTTGACAGTGTATTAATGATAGTGCTTTTAGCCAAAAAAAAAAAAAAAGAAAAAAAAGAAAAATATGCTTTCATTATTCACTGCATTCATTGTTTATTGTTGAGTGAATCATTTACTGTTGAAGTTACTTCTTAAAAAATAGACTGCAGAAAGTTACAAGACAATTAGTTTGTAAGCTGAAATTCAGTTTCATCTGAGGAAAACAAAGCCAAAAATATTGCACTATTAAATTATCTAAACACTATTAAAATGGAAGCAAAAGTTTGAAAATGACATTAAAGAAAAACATCACCCTCTCTTCATACTTTTTATGCTTTATTAATATCCTGTAGCTCAAACAAGCCTTCCATATTGGAAGATCTGGGAGGTTGGGTTTGTGTGTGTGTGTGTGTATGTGTGTGTGTATGTGTGTGATTGGTGGGCAAGGCAAAAGAGTAGAGTAGTTAAGAAGGCCAAAGAGAAACAAAAAGATGATGGTAATTTTGGAGTGGTTTTGGTTTTCTAATATTCTACACCTGAGCTAGTGCTTCTTAGAAAATATTGTTTCCTGAATGTAATCATTTTTGAGGGTGATTAGAATAAACAGCGATAGTGACTTAATGATCTACAGAATGTGGTAGGGCTACTTATTTCTATTGGAATACATATGTTTATCTTTTATTCATCATTTAAAAGTGGACCGGTGTCAAATGAATAGTGTAACCTAATAGCAAATAAGAATCTAAAGTACTTGTTTGTGATCTGAAATATCCAATGATACCTATTTCCTCTATCACTATGTATAGAACCTACTACAGTATAGTCCACATGAATGGTGTTCAATGAACACTTGCTGGTCAGCCTGCTTTGACAGCATGCTGCATTGTTCTCCTGTTGAAAACTTTGGAGCTCAGAGTGTACAGTGGGTCTGCCCAGTCACCATCAAGTCCCAGAGGCTCAGGACTCCCTGAGGGTGGTGAGGAGTGGGCTGTGTTCCCCTAGAACAGGGAGTGCCATCTAGTAGACATATGATAAATACTTGTCAAAGACTAAATATTCCCTTGTGTTAGTTTGAAGGTGGAATTTCTTACCTGAGAATCACTAGCGTAAGTTACTAGGACTTATCTTTGATTAAAAATAAAACTAATTAAAGTATTAGAGTCATTGCTGCTGCTTCCGAAAATGAGACACGTAGACCAGCTGATTTTGAAGTTCCTTTCCAGAGAGATAATGGAACTGATTCTGCCCTATTCTTTGCTAACTCCTGGCCCCAAGACCATGTGACTAACCTTGCACTCTTCCAAGAATAGAAAGCCTCACCATCCTTTTTACACAGATCTGCATAAGGAGAATTAGCTTTTAGTCCCTCGCTAATTAAATGCGTTCTTTATGTGCTCAGAATAAGAAATGAACACACTGAATTTTTCACTTTAACTTGGATTCATTTTTAGGTCTTGGTGCCCAGACCGCACTGTTTTTCAAGCAAGAAAATATATCGCAGATTCTCTGGAGGAAAAGTACACAGAACCAGTTATCTTAAACCTGGAGAAGACGTGGGAAGAAAGTGACACGCGAACACCCCTCATATGTTTCCTGTCCATGGGGTCTGATCCCACCATTCAAATAGATGCATTGGCCAAGAAACTAAAGCTAGGTATGATCAGCTACCTAGGGGATTTTGGCAGAATCTCCACATTTCAGTTTCATATTTTTGTCTTTTATAGTTTGATAACTGATTCTTAAAACTAAACCTGTAAAATAGAGTTTGAAAAAATATTAAACTTTTCCTTTTTTTCCCCCTTTCAGGTTTCCTGGAGGGTATGATGTAGATCTTTTGTTCAGAGATGAACTTACTCATCTAACAAATAATAAGCAAATTACCATACTACATGCACAGCAGACTAGTGAGAGTGAACATAAAGGAGTAAATTATATCACCTTGTCTATGTACAATGATGACAGTCTATTTGTCAAAAATTGAAGAACTATATATTGTACTGCTTAGTAATTAAGTGTTCATTCATTCATGCTTTCATTTACCAGCCATGTGCAGGCAGTGGGCTAGTTTCAGGCAGTGCAAAGAGGAATACACCAAAGGCTGAGAAGATAGACATGTGAGTGTAATTAAAGACAATGTGACAGCTACTGTTATGAAGGCATGCCTGATTACAAGATCCAGAGCAACAGACTGCATGGAGTAGTAGGGAAATTGTCGCTTTGATGAAACTTTGCGTTAGGTCTTAAAAAACAAAAATTTACCAGGTAAGATGGTGAGAAATAAGAAAGTTATCCCAAGGGAGAAGGGGTGAGAGCAATGGCTGAGTCAGAGGAACTAAAGAACCAGGACCAGAGCAGAACTTACTGACTGGACTGCCCTCTAAACCAAATGACTGTGTATGGGAGGGCTGTGTGTCTGCCCTTTAGACTGTGGAAATCTGAGTGTTACTGGTATGACCACTGGTTCTGATCTCTGTGTCTATGTTTTGTGCTTTGTTGGCTTAATTCATTCAGATAATTATGAAGATGATAAAAAAAGACTGATTATGAATCACTGTACCTACCCTATCAAATGAAGTATAGTCTGTTAACATGAGCATGATATAAAATATTCAACCATCTCCAAAGATAGGCCGCATGTCTCTCTGCACTAAGAAGTTGCTATAAACTATTAGCATGGTCATTGCTGACTCATTCTTTCTTCATCTCATTTTTTGCTCTGTTCATTGTGTATTCTGTATGGATCCCTGTTCAAATCATTATTTTCTTTTGCCTAAACACTGCATCGTTACAAAGTGTTCCTAGGTTCCCATGGCACATACTCATGGTTGTCTCTTCAACCACGTTTAAGATAGACAGTTTGCTCTAGTATTTCCTGCAGCTTGGTGGTTATCTGCAGTTGTTCAGGAGTGGCACCTCTCCTATAGGCATGTTGTTTACAAATCTCTCTCTTAGATCTGTTCCTCTGTGCCTTTTCCCAGTCTTCTGCTCTCTGCATATGGGTTCCTTATTTTCTTTCTTGCCACAAACCAGCCTCCATGTGGCACAACTCAAGGCCTCTGGTGGTTCTTGGGCTTCACTGCTTACAGGCACAATAAGTTCAGCCCTCCCAGGGAAAATCCTCTTACTCTCTTGCTTCTAAATCTGGATACCCAAGGAAGAAATCCAAAAGTTTAGCTTTGGTCATGTGCTCTTGTCTGGTCAATCAATGAACTGTTACTATGGACATGGGTTCATAACAGGAACCACATATATAGAGCTGGGATGGGGGCATTTTTTTAGAAGGGGATTCTGTACCTGGTAGTAAGGGGTGTCCCACTGAAGCTTTTATTTTAAATGTTACCTCAAAATAGTGCTTCTGTCTAGGACAAGGGTTTTGAACAGAACTAAAAAATTCAAGGCCTCCTTTGGGAGAAATTGTAACTATGACATTATATAAAGGACAGAATTGTGTGATCATCTTTAGTGTTCTTATACTACTTTGTTTGGCAATTTGGTGATTTCCACTTCTTGCTACTATCATTTTTCCAACAATCGTTCAAGCTTCTATTAGTTTACTTGTTAGGAGAGTGAGACAAAGTAGATTTTTTGCTGAAAAGAACCACCAAATTTTATAAAGAACTTTCTGGCTAAATCACTTTTAGAAATGTTAAGAAGTACCATACTGTTTGTGCTGTGGTTAACAATTTCCAAAATAGTTGAGAAAATGAAGTGATTATATAGCTAGAATAACATATTAATCTCAGTTAAAAATATTTTATTTGGATAACTGCATAATAGGTAGTCACAGGATGCTCATGGTGAGTGGGTTTCTGGAAATCTTGAACTTCAACTACCTTATTTTGCAACTGGAGTTGCAAACAAAGGACTGGAGATAAGACCAGAGAGTTAATAGGTTCACAGATCTGATTTAGTACTTATCTGGGGACTTCTGAATCCTATTTCCATGGTCTTTCTCTTCATTCTTTCTTTTTTCTTTCATTTGACGAATTAACCAGTTACTGAAAGTAATTCAAGAAATGGGACCAACTTTTATAGTTTTTTGAAGGAAAAGAGAGGAAGGAAAGCTTCACACTGTGGGTTTTCTCTGGTGCCTGTCAGGCTCAGCAGTGAGAAATTCAAAGCAGATAAATTTAACACAAAAGCACTGGGTGCCTCAACAAGGGGGAGAAAACAGATGCATCTAATAGGATCCTGGCTGAGGGAAGAAGAATCTTAGAAGAAGGGTTTGAAAATAGAACCCAAAACAAATGAAGAAAAAAAAAGTAGAAATGAGAAAATTAAAAAAGCAGTATAGTTGAAGAAATACAAATAACAAGGAACTTGTAAATATATTTATGGTAATAAACTAGAAAATCTCATTAAAATTGAAAAACTTGTAGAGAAATACAGATTTAAAAAATTTTCTCAGAAAAGATAGAAAAACCTGAGTAGACTAACAATTGTGATGAGAAAAATTAGAAGTTTTTAAATTATTAGCTTAACAAAGGCCTAGACTTGTTTTTTTTCCTTGTTTATTGTTGTTGTTTTGATATGTCCCTCCCTTAAACATTTTCACATACTTCCATATTCTTCCATTCCTAAACACAAAAAAGAGGATATATTTGCCTCTTTAAAGGTGATAATATTAGCTTGATATAGAAAAGTGATCACAGTAATAACTGCATAATAAAAAGAAAACCAAGATTGATCCTACTTACCAATAGTATATAAAAGATTTTAACTGAAAGCCAAGCAAGAATTCAGCACATTAATAAATAACATGCAAAAAAATAATAATAACAGTGTGCCTTGACCAAGGAGAAATGTTTGGGGGTGTAGTGCTAGAGAATTAAGAAATCTCTTCACCATAGTAAATGACTTTCCCTTAAGCTATCACATGTTTACCTTGATCGATGCTAAAAAGCATTTTATAAAAATTCACCATTTGTATTTGACTCTTAAAAAACTGAAAAAAGAGACTATCTTATAAATATGGTAATGAATATGAACTGCAAACATCAGTATCCTATTTAATGGTGAACAACTGGAGACATTTCCATTAAAGTCAGAATAAAATAAAGATGTCTGCATCACCCTGGTTATTTACTATTGTTGTAAAAGATATGTCTAGCATATTATAAGAATCATAAATAAAAGCCATAACTACTGGAAAGGAGAGACAAAAATCATTACTTCTCTCAGTATCATGGTCTAACAAAAATCACAAGTGAATTAGCTGATTAACAATTAGATTTAACAAGTTACTTCAGTAGGATGGCTAGTCACAAAATAAATTTTAAAAAATCAATGGTGGGGGATAAAAAATCAGTGGTGTGTTCTGTAAAATAAAATGTGCAAATCCTACTCACTATAGAGATAGAAAAAATAAATTATTTTTAAAATACTTATTAGAAGAAAACTATAAACATCTTTAAAGACAAAATGTAGGGTAGAATTTAAATGGTGAGTTATATCAGTATAAATATTCAATATTGTAAAGATGTCAATAGTCTCTAAATTAATCCATAAATTGAATGCAAGTCTGTCTGTAATTCCAATAGTATTTTTTTTTCTAATTGTATAGTAGAGGAGTCTTAGATCATCTAGAACAATAAATGGACAGAAATAGCAGAGAGCTTGAAAAGGAAAAAGAATAATGGGGAACTGGTACCATCAGACTTTTAAAGCTTTATCAAATGGCAATAATTTAATCAGTGTGGAGCTGGCACAGTGTAGATAAACAAATCAATGGAAAAATGGAAGGCCCCAGATTAGATTTTAGCATATATGATAGCTTGCTTTATGATCAGCTTCACATTTCAAATCAGTAGGGGAAAAAATGGATTAGTAAATAAACTGTGTTAAGATAGCAGGTTAACTATAGAAGAATGTCAGAATTTTACCTGACATTAAACTCCAAAGAAAATTCTATGTTAATTCAAATTTTAAATAGTTTCGGTTAAGCTACAGGATAATTTAAAAAATACTTTGAGTAGTTTTACACTATCAATGCCAGAGCCCAAGACCAGAAGGACAAAATCATTTTTGATAGTTTCTGTATGTTAAAACATAAATAAAGGCACATGGGAGGACAAAGGGTGTGGGGAAGACAGCTAGGGTCCTCTCTGGAGGAGGGAGCAGAGAGCATTTGCAGTAACACAGGCTCATTCCTCTTTGGGGGACAGGAATATATGGGGGTATGTTGTTTGTATTTGAACAACTTCAGTCTTTCCAAAATTAAATTTGTGTTATCCTACTTTCCCTCTTTCTTTAAAGAAAAGTTTTTGTTTCTAATTAAATAATATATGTCAGAGCAAAAGCTTTAGAAAATGCAGGCAAGTATAAAGAAGAACATGAAGATCATTAACATCCCTCCCTAGAGATCTTGGTTCTGATCTTTTTAATATGCACAATCCACAGGCAATTACTCTCATTTCAACATTCAGAATTATCTGGAAATGGAAAGTTTTGCCATAGAATCATTTACTGACAAAAGCAGACCTGAAATAAGTAGGAAGCTGCTTCTCTTTCTTCTTTATCCCCATCTTTATGAAAACAAATAGTCTCATCTGTAATATATACTATGGTATAGAGAATATTGCATTTCTGAAACCTGGATATTTCTGAGTTCGGAAACATTTCTGGTCCCGAGGGTTTCAAATGAGGGACTGTCACTGATATTAAAAGTTATGTATATTTGTGTAGTATACATGCATAGAACAGACAACAGAAAGACTACAGAGCACCAAAAAGCCAAAAGTATCTTCTTTGAAAAGGTTAAAAAAAAATTAGCAAACCTAAGCTTGACTGATAGAGAAAAAAGGAGACATGACTACAATCAGAAAGACAGGGGATAAAAGAGGGAGCATGATTATTGACCTGAAAAAATGAAAAGAATATATAGATATAGGTATAGATATATAGATATATCATGCTGCCTGAACAAAAATGCACCTTCCTTTGAGAAGGTGCATTTCAGAAGAGTTAGGAGACACTGCAGCTCATAATCACACTTTAACTATTTTTATTTCAAGCCTAGCACTCCTTTTGACCTACAGAATATTTCTGAATTCTTCCAGAAATAGAGAGGTTCAACCTCTCTGGAGGTTCACAAGCTCCTCCCACTCAAGTCTCACTTCTGCTTTCCTGTCCTAGAAGGGGGGTGTGCGGAAACTTCTATGCTCCTGATGACAGTATTGGGTCCCAATGAGAGCATCATGGGGAGTGGGGAAAGTCCCATTTTGTTCAGTAAGCTTTGGCTGTTGCAGCTTCTGATTCTCCAAGCACTGGTCTTCCATGCTCTCTGGGCACCCACTGCAGAACTGCTCCCAGTGGCTTGAATGTACAAATAATCCCTACTGCTGCACCCTGCAAACCCTGGTGGAATCTCTGGCTATTAACTCTGTGGTGTCATTTAAGTATGTGTCTGACAACTCCCCTCATTCCTGACATCCCTCTCCACCCTATGAGTTCTTCAGTCCCTTGTAGCCTCATTGCCAGTTCCCAAACCAGCCTCAACCCTTCCTGAGGGTTCAGGCTCCTGCTCTAGGGCAGGGTAAAAGCATACATGGTTGACAGTACCTCTATTCAGGCCTTTTCCCACACTCAGTCTTGCCTCTTAAATTCAATAATGGTCAATAAAGACATGCTCAACAAACAGTTTTCAATTCCAGTTTCATCAGCTCCTGGGGTTTAGTGGATTCATAAGGTACAAGCACAGGTCCCTGCCCGGGAGAGTAGATTCTAACAGTGAATTCTCTCGAGTTAGCCTCCCTCAGGTCTTGGAGCACTTCCACTTGCTCTTCACGCTCCATTACAAGATGGTGATTTCATCTGAGGAGCAGTCACCCCTGAATGCGGCCTTCACAGGACGAACCTGACTTGAGTTCCATCTCAGAAAGTGAACAAATGTGCAAACAATCAAAACAGAGAAAGAGAAAGCACTGCAAGTCTGATACCCTAAAAGAATAAAAGACCAATTAAAATTTTGTTGTAACATCTGTAGAACATAAAAGGAGGTTTCTAATCAAAACATAACAGCAAGACACAAAAGTCCTCTTCTCCTGAATTCCTATGAGTATGGTAGCCGCCTCTCCTACCCTTGGTCTTACTCCTTGCTCTTCCCAAGGACCTCCAAAACTCTCTAAAATGCCAGCCTGGTGTGGCGCTGTCTCTGCTTCTTGGCCTTCCAGGCTGCTTCTCCCATCGTAGGCCCATTTGTCTTTCTCATTAACAAAAAGGCCACACCTGTTTAAGAGTTTCCTTTTTGAAGTCAGGAGGTAAGGCAGTCTAACCGTGACTGCCTAGAAGTTCATTTTTGTCCCAATCCTGTTACAAAAATGTACATTTTACTATAGCCAACCTTCTCTTGTGTTACAGAGTGTAGGACTGTCTCAATGGGGCAGGGACAGGAAGTGCACGCTCGAAAGCTGATCCAGATGTCAATGCAGCAGGTACGCAGTAGGGGGCGCCGTTCCTGAGCACAGGTTATTCCTCTGGCCATCAGGTCTGCCTGGGACCACCGCCGCGATGGGGGAGGCTCATCTGTGATGGGTATCACAGGTGATATAGTTTTCTATATTTGTTTGCGACTATATAGTCAACCTGTGGTGGCCTGTGCATTTTTAACCTCAAGCTAGTTTGCTGACATCCTCACAAAAAGTGAGTTCCATTTTCTGTGGTATATGTTCCATTTTATTTTCACTAAATATTTCTTTCAACAAATTTGGCAGGCATACTTTCTGGTTTTTAAAGATACAGCTTTCACAGTCTTGGAAATCCATAATCAGTATTAATATAGTGTTTATGAAGCGACATATTGAGACAGATAAATTTCAATTTTTGGTTAAAGCTGACTTTTATTTTTCATTAATGGGCAGTTTCAAGCAAATAAGAAATATTTGGAGAATGTTATGTTTAAATATTGATAATGTTTTTCATTGAAAATTGCAACTAGATGGAATGTTGAGAAATGTTCTCCATCACACCTAATAAATACACAGAACATTAATTTTCTAGAAATGCCTGGTAGATAGCAATTTCAGCCATAATCAGAAATTGCACCATTTATAAAAATAAGATCTTGGTTTATTTTTAAGCTTTTGATCTCATGGTGTCTGTTGCAACTTTGGTGCAGCATTTGCCTGGAAATTAATGGCTGGAGAAGGTTAATGGGCTAAAACTGTGTTTGGGTCATCAAATTTTCAAGCTAGTTATTAATTCTCAAGTGCCCTAAGCCTTAATCTTATCACTTAATTAAATTCAATAATATATTTAATTTAGATATATCAAAAACAGTTAAATATAATTATTCTTAGTCAGGTCAAATGATTCACTTTGCTGAATGATTTGACAATTTAACACTGAGCATAAGTAATTTTTTTTTTTTTAGTTTCAGTGAGTGAGAAACTTAAATTTAAATATTGTGTCCATATTAACCTTCTTTGGAGTATTAGTTTTTAAAATATTGATGTTCTGTTTCTTAAGATGGGATAAGTACTCGTAAAATTGGCATCACCTGAAAAAAGAATCCTTTAATCTACATTGCTATTAGAGAGACACCAGGTTTAAGACAGAGCTGAGACAGTGTGGGTTGCAGAGTGGAAAGTTAGAGAGCAGCTGGATCTGTGACAACAGGAACTAACTTCCTGGGGGTTTCCTAGTTGTCTACATCACACACCCCCTTTGCTGTCTAAGCTGACATTGTCACTGTAGCTGATCAAGAGAAAACTGCAATTTCTCTTGCATCAGAAAGCATACTATACAATCCTTACCATATATATGTATTGCAGTCAATATTTTATAGCTATATATATTTATCTGTTCTCATTATACAAGGGTATCAAATGCTGTCTAGTTAAAAAGAGAAAAACCTATTACTCATAGACCAATGATGGTTTTGTGACTTTTATTGTTAAAGATAGTTTTATTAAGTATTTAGATGGCACTTCAGGAATTTATGGGGAAAGTGATGACAAAGAATATGCTTTAGTATTATAGTGGTGTCACCAAATGTATTGCCTCCAACTTTCTTGACATAAAATGCAGTTCTCTCTGTAACTGGGTAATCTGTTTTGGGGGTAAGTCAGTTCTGATTTCAAGCCAAGAAGTTTATTACAAGTTCCAAAATACCCATTCTCACCACTAGATGGTGCACACACTGTGTAAGTTTTATTTCTGTTGCCTTCTAAGGAGGGATGGCAAAATACGTCATTAGGAGCTCACTCAAGACGAAGGAGCCAGTTTGGACCTTAGCAGAAGAAATGATTGCGTTGACACATAATAATTTTATTAAAAATATGGGCTCAAAACACATATTCACATGCTTTAAGCGAGGGTTTAAAAAAATGGATACTTGCTTTATTAAAATCATAGCTAAAATGTTTTAAGAAACTAATGTGAAATGTTTTGGAATACAGGGAGGCTGGGTATTACTGCAAAATTGTCACCTTGGCCTGGAATTCATGGAAGAGTTGCTGGAGACATTAAGTGTCACCGAAGCCAATGATGACTCTTTCCGAGTGTGGATAACTACCGAGCCCCACGATCGGTTTCCAATTACTTTGCTTCAGGTTTGTTACCGTGAGATAAGTAGCTTCTCCTCAAGAATTATACCACCAAAGATGGCATAATTGATATTAGTGAAAGATGGAAGTATAAATAGCACCTTCTGGTCTAGCAGAGCCTATATTGTAAAATCTTATACTGTCATCATCAAAATCTTGATTATAAATCATGGGAATTACATAGCAGGTATTTCCACTAGAGAGTTAAAAGACTTGGTGATGTTTCATTGGGTTTCGGCTCTGATCAATGTAATTAGTTTACACGGTGCTGAATTTCAGCCCAGATTTTATGTACTGTAAGCACATTGTTCTCTGATGTATTGTAATTTCTATCTTATCCTTTACAATAATTTATAGAAACAAAACTACTGTTTGCTTTTTATGGCAGACTTCTCTCAAATTCACTAATGAACCGCCCCAAGGTGTTCGAGCTGGTTTGAAAAGAACATTTGCTGGGATTAATCAAGACCTTTTGGATATCAGCAACTTGCCCATGTGGAAGCCCATGCTGTACACCGTGGCTTTCCTCCACTCTACTGTGCAGGTAACTCCTGAGCCAGGTCTGCACTCAGGGGTGTGCATGACACTGCCTTGCATAGAGAGGATGCACACTCTCCACTGAACCCTCTGCTCCTCTTACCCTGTTTTTTCTGTTCCTTCAAGGCACTTGCCCCGCCTTAGTGTATGCTTTTGTCATTGCCATGTCCTCCTGCCCCCGCCCTGCCCCCAACCTGGCTCTGAGAGTATAAGATCCCAGAGGGCAAAGACTTTGTCCTTTGGTCACGGCTCAGTCTCCCTTGTCAGCCACATCTGGGGCAATGCCAGCACTCAGTAAATATTTGTGGGACGAACAAACATTGCTGAGATAGCGGCACAGGTTTTGAAACTGCCTATGTAGGTGGAGAATGTTACATACATACATAACATGAGATTGCTGCCATACTAACACTGCCTTTCAAGGCAGGATTTCATCATTTTAAAGACGAAGAAAAGGGGACTGGGGCTGGAGGGCATTAAGTCCATTGTGTATAGGCAGCAGACCTGCATTCCTGCCTCAGTTTTGACCTCACTCCTACCCTGTGAAAATAGAGAGAGCCCAGTTGGGAAGGAAAGTCACAGTGGTGACCTGTCTGACTGGGCTGTTTGCTGTTTGCTTTTACTGTCTAATTATTTCCATAGAAATTTAATAGCTTTATGGCCAGCTAGCAACTTGATTTTGGGACTTTCTCATTTTGTTGGGTACTGTGTTTAAACTTTATATCTTGTTGTCTATTTGAAAATGACTTCATTTTAACATATTTGATCCCCCCTTGACTTCACGGAGTGATAGAGTTTCCTTTAACTTCTTCCTCTCTTTCTTTCTTCCCTGAGACTGGAGTGAAGACAAAATGAGTCAAAAGTCCAATTTGAGCTTGACTTCTAAAGTCCAATTTGAGCGTGCCCAGGGTCTGCAAGGCTATACCTGTCTCTCCTCTCCTTGCCTGAATGTGGAGGGCATTTGGTGATGCTCATCCCACAAAGTACGGGGTACTTGTCCTCAGGTTCAGTGTCCTGTGTGTATTTTACCACATTCAGTGCTGCCTATCAGAGAGGGCATTCTTTTGCTTCCAACCCTGAGAGAGTTAACATCAGGTTAAAATCTTCGTGGGTGGTTATTTTTACTAAATTCCATTGTGGCCTTTGGATTGTAAATTACAGCTTTCAAGCCACAGAAGTCTATTTCATACATTCTTATCTGGGAATTGTTCTCTTTGCTGAGCCTTATCACACTCTACTACAAATATTGCCTTAGCTCTGTTATTTAATTCGCAATTCACAAATAATACATTTTATGATTCTGTTCCCAGCAATGATGATTCAACTTTCCACCGTCCATAACATAGGGAGATGATTGGGGGTATTTTCCATACGGTCAGCACAGCATCTTGTATTTCAGTGGCCATTATCCAAGTGCTAACCAGAATGATAACAGGACTTCTGTCCAGTCATGGGACTAGAGTGTACTTGCCCTTAGCAGCACATACATTCATGTAAAAGCAGAGAAAAATCTCCACTGCCAGAACTGTGAAGCTAACCATGACTTGTTTATATATATTAAAAAAAAAAATGTTGACACTTAAAATCCAGTCCGTGTGTGTCAGAGAAGTGCACTGAGGCTCTGGAGCCCTGGGGTTTAGTACTTGCTGTGAAATCAATGAGCTATGTGAGGTTGACCAGGCGATGTGATGGGCAGAATGAAGGGTACCGTGGTACCCCCAAACCTGCCTGCCTTAAAGGGGTTCTGCCTTCTGGTGCATAAAGACAAAACACTCTTAGTGTGTAAGACCTCCAATAGAAAAGAACTTAAATACAACTAATGTGTAATAGGGAGAACAGAAAGAATAGTAAAATAGTTTCCAACTAAACACTCAAAGTTACCCATCCCCTAGTAGGTAATGCACAGCCAAACAGGTTTGGCCGAAAGCTCATCACTAGTCTAAGGCATCTTCCAGTGTGGGCTCATGGAAGGGGACAGGCAAGATGGAAGGAAAAGCACAAAATCAAAGTACAAGTCAAGGCTGCCATTGTCAGTGTCCCCACGGGCATCTCATCCACATCTGTTCCAGGTGTCTCTTTCTGTGTCCCCAAGTGTCTGCTACAAATCCAAGGCTTCTTCTTTACATAAATCTCTACTCTAAGTACCTCCTCCAGGTCTTGTCTCCAACTACCTTCTCCCTTCTGTTTCCCAGTCCCTTAGCTTCCCCTTCCTGCCCAGCTCCACCCTCCTTAAGGGTAATCCAGGGAGCCGGAACCTCCCATTTCTCTTAATGGGGAGAGATCACTACACTTAATGATCTCTTTTTCTCTGGGCCTGTGTTTCTCAACCTACAAGTCTGGCAGTGGGAGGATAAGCTCCTTCAAGTTCTTTTAAGATTGTCACATTTCTCACATCCTGTCATCTAGTTCTCTGGCTCTACTGGGGCACAGATAACCCCAGCATTTTCCCTGCCTCTTTTCTCACCAATTTCAGAAATGTTTACTGTGATAATCACCTACATCTTTTACTAAGATAGGATAGTCAATTTGATAGAAAAATCCAGAATTCTTTAGGACTTGCAGTCCCTGGTCAGTAGCGTGACACCTGGCTTGTGAGAGATGACTCTCAGGGGCCAACCCAGACCTGTTAGCCTCAAAATCAGCAATGCAGTCAATGCACAAGTGATCACATGTGGACGGAATGGATGGGGACTCACGCTCCCTCTTCACCTCTTTAACATTGGATATAATAACTGAACACCTGATTTATAAACTGATTCTCCTAACGTATCCTTTGCTTTATATGAATATAGTGTATAGACTTTGATTCCTGTAGGGACTGAAAAAAGAGCAGGGAACTGATTGATGTCACATCCTCTGAAGTTTCAGAGCTGGGGAGGGGTTCTTGTTGGAGCACACACATAAGAATTCGGGACCTAGTAATAAAAGGCCCCCATGTAGTTTCCCCTATTGAATGGTGGTTTGGCCTCATGCCACCAGCTCACGCAAGCATTGTGTATTATATAGGCCTACTCTTGCTGCAGACAACAATATCGAGTGCCCCTCCTCTTTTGTAAGAAGGGGAGTACCTCTGGTCGTTCAAGGCCAATCTGCCCCCATAGGAGGATGTTGTTTTGTGGCTGAGGTGGGAGCAGGCTTACCCAGTAGAATGGTGGCCTGGGTGCTGTCCAGAGAGCCTGTATAGATCCACAAGGCAGTTCTGCCCTGAGCTTGCCCCAGATACCTCCTGATCCCCTCCCCTCTCCTCCCAGAACTTCCCACCCACACAGGCCTGCAGCAGTGGTGTTTCCCCCAGTAGTAGGCAAAGGCTTTTGCCAGCTGCCCTTCCTG
>PVHY01004323.1:60450-95689 GCA_004024945.1 Uropsilus gracilis
CCCCACCCTCCCCACCATTCCCCCCACCCTTTCCCCCTGCCCAGAGTTGTGTGGACTTTGCAGTTTGGACTAAGCACCTTTATAAGATAACTCTCTTGAGGGAAGTTCTCTTCTGGCCTCAATATTACCTCTTGATAGTTTTCTAGAGCATCTCATGTAGCCCACATTCACCCTTCAGGATTTTATTTTAAGATATATCTTCCTCTAAAGTCTTAGCTTTTTGAAACTCAGTAATTGCATTTGTAGTCTCCCCCCACACCTGCAGCACAATGTTTTTCTTATTGATGGTCAATGCTCCAGTCTTTGAGCAGCATATTGGACCCAGTGAACATCTCTTTTTTTTTTTTTCAATTATTTATTTTTGTTGTTTATATATAATGTTCCCCAGGGTTTCCCACCACCATATCACTTGTGAACTGTCATCTTAATCTTTGTGCTCTTCCCTTCTCTGATTTCTTCCTCCCTCCCCCCTGCTAGCTGTATACTTTAGTTCTGTTGTTAGCTTGTTAGTTTTGACTTTTTCTTGATCTTCTGTTAGTTTTCCCTATATCCCATCTATAAATAAGACCATCTGGTTGTGTCTTTTTCTTTTTGACTTATTTTCCCTAATATGATTCCTTCTGTGTCCATCCATGTTATCACAAATGCATTATATTTATCTTTTTTGATTGCTGAATAATAATCCATTGTGTAAAACTAGTGAACATCCTAAGCATTGATTCTCAGCTGTTGCCTGGGAGCAGGGAGGTGAGGGTGTATGTGTAAGTGTTCAATCCTTTTAAAAACTTCCCACATGATTTCCATAGGCAACAAGGATTGGGAATAACTGCTAAACACTATTGCCCTAAGGGGGAATTATTCAATTATTTCTAAATTTCTCTCATGGTTTGGAATTTTTTTTCTGCTATCATCTTGCTTTGCTCACATTGCAACCTATACTTGGGGTTTTTCTAAAAGCTTATGCACATGCAGAACTATGATTTTGTGTGTGTGTGTGAAAAGCATAGGAACAGACTCTTGGCAGTGACTGTTGCAAAGTTGGATATTTTATCATAGCTCTTAAAAATAAATATTAAAAAATATGGGGTATTCAACAGGGTTCAAAGTGTTCCACTATTAGTAGTACTTCATTCAAAAAAGTGGGTCCTTCTCTTACATTGTGTTTTCTTTCTCAAGCTTGAGTCTTGACAAACACTCCTTTCAAATTTAATAGTGTATATAAAATTCTTGCCTCTGGGAGGCATGATCATAAAGTTGAAATGTCTTTAGAATAATTACAATAATATGATGCAAGTTTTAAAAAATCTTGCACTTTGCTCCACAATTTCCCAGTGGTTCTGACCATTTCTCATAATTATTTTTACCAGTTATACCTTCCATTGTATTGTCTAATATTTTTATTTTATACTAACTCCAGTTATTAAAAAGAAAAGAAAAGAAATAAGGTATGATCCTCAAAGGGAGCCTTGTTTTGAAAATCCAAATGAAGTGATTTTGCCCTGGGCTGTGGGAGGTGGTGTTGTCAGGTTGAGATGGAATCTAACAGAAAATTGGAAATAGCTTTGACATCATTCAAATAATGACTCACTCTAGAAATTTTTCCTCAGTATCCTAGAGAGGGCTCCAAGTTTTCCATATTTCGCTAGTCTTCGTGTGTTTTGTATAATCTTCAGAATATAAAGAAGGAACTGTGGGGGTTAAAATAAGCACAGAGTAGACTCATCTTCATAAATCACCATTCTCCACTGTAATACAGGCTAATTATGACCTTCTGTGGTGTTGGGTGCTAGCTCTTTATTCTGACATTTGAATCGTCACATTTCCTTTTCTGATTCATCTCAGGAGCATGGAGTTCTAGCTCCTCCCCAGGCTGCCCTCTGCAGCAGGAGCAACCTTTACCTGCAACCTCCTTGCAGGAGTTTGCAGCCATGGCTTTGCTTACAGCCTTCATCAAGCCCAGACGCCTGTTCTCTCTTCTATCCAAAGACCCGTTTCAGTTTCATCTTCCCAGGCTTCCTGTTAAATTGTGATAGTTAGTTGGACTCATTTTTCTTTCTTTGCTTTTTATTTTTTATCTTTAATTTATTTTTCATTGTGGTAACACTGATTTTCGATACTATGTGATTTGGAAATAGGTTCACAACACACCCACTGCCCACCATCCTTTTCACAGACCATTGGGCTCCCTCCTCTCTGTGTTCCCCACCCCCTCCATTCTTTGTTTCTAAGTCTTTATTTTCTCACTTAGATTAAAACGTTTTGAAAATACACCCATTTTAATAGTTTCCTGTTGTAACACATAGGACACATCCTATTGTCTCAAAAATACTAACTGTACTGAAGAAATGTAATATTCCAATGAGTTTGGCAAAAGTTGCTGCTTTTGGCTTCCAAATGATTTCTTAGGTACTGAGAATCTCTATCCTGTTAGTATCCCAAAGTTCAAGGCTATGTGTTTTTTTCTTTGTCCCTCAGAGATATTAGTGAGTTAAAATAAGATAACACAGGGGTGAAAGAACTACATTTGTGAATGAAAAGACACCTACCAAGAATTCCCCCCCCCCCATGAACTCAACGTCTACATTTTAATGAACTAACCTAAAAGTGAATGCTTTAAAGTGAGCTTTGATAGTAAATAGCAAAGTAAAGCAAGTCTCAGCATTGGGACAATTTTCAAAGATCACGTTTTAAGAAGAAACTAAATTGCAGTTGCTCCATGCATATAAATGGGGGTGTTTCCATAGAGTCAATTTAGGGAGCTTCAGTAATTGGAAAAGAAGAATTTTTCTTCATTTGGTCTTCTAATTGAATAGTAAACTTTAAAAATTAAGTCAAACCTAGTAACACTATTTTAATTTGATTCTCTTTTTAAGAAAATGGGAAACACATATTTCACCTGTAAGTGGCTAGCATTCTTTTCTTAGAAGTTTTCAAGATGGAAGAGATTCCAAGGAGCAAATGGTTAACTATATACACTTTAATGTTAATATTCCCATTAACATGACATATTACCTGGACGGACTCTACTACTAGAATGGCCTGGAAGAGGCTCATCACCTCAACTTTTCTGGGATCCACTCAAGAAATTCTGAACCTGGAAGAATGCCCCAGATCTTGAGAGGGAGACTGCATTTCACTCTGATAATATAGTCAGTTAATGCTTATTAGGCAGCCCATGATCCTTCCCCCAAGGTGCAGATACTTAAAGAGTGAAACAGAAACAAAAATGGGAGACAAGTTTTTTTTTTTTTTTTCCTTCATTCAGGGCTCAAAATCTGGTTACAGGACTAGGTATTTCAACAGGAGCTAGCTAGAAAAGCAGGTTAAGGCTGCCTCCATACTGAGGCCAGAAGCAGAAAGGCATGGAGAGAAGCGCCAACACCTCTGAGAACTACAGCCATCCTCTAAACCAGGCTGAAACTCACACATCTCTCCTGTGAAGTTTCCTCACCTCTCTGTTCAAGGTGGAAGACAGTGCTTCCCAGCTCCGGAGTTTACAAGTCTCCCTAGTTTAAGTACTGACTTGGATAAACTCTGGATAGCAATTCTGATTCTTAAGTGTGGATTCCTGGGGGGCGGGGGAATCTGGTTGACTCTTCTCAGACTGCTTGTCTTCCTTTGATAAGAAGGGTGTGCGTGCATTACACGTGCATGTGACGTGTGTGTGCACACATGCATGTGAACACACGTGTCTGGGGAAGGCAGAAGAGGGAAAGAAAACTCTACCTATATTTAGAGGTAGAGAAGCAGAATTGCATCTTCCCAATAATGTACAGGGTTCTGTCCCCCCTTCTGGCTCCTTACTCTGAGCTGATGGTGTGGTGTTGTTTGTCCTCATCTGTGTCATTTGCTAGGTGATCAGGTCCCCTAAAATAGTTCCCAGAACAAGGCCATCGAATCACTTGATTTGCACATTGTTTGATTATTTATGGATAATTTGGCAGCTTGAAACAGCCGCTGTTTCAGACAAGAGAACAAAGTGTGAAAGTTTTAAGACAGATATGTCTATTTTACAATGGATATCTTTAGTTTTCAAAATCACAACTTGCAAGATTGCAAAAGGAAACTAGCAGGGAGTCGAAATGCATTCAAGTGCTTAAGTTATTCAGCCAGGAAACAAAAAGTCAAACCTTTACATTTATTTATTTTTATTTTTTATTTTATTTTTAAAATTTTAATTTTTTCTAAATTCTTTTAATTCCTTACCCAGGCAAATGGTTACTGGGATGCCTTCCCTCCCCCACCCCTTCACCCCCCCACAACCTTTGTGTTCACTCAGTCTCCACGCTCATCGTTCTTTTTTGGTTTATGTTGAGTTCATTGGTTCTTTGGGCTCTTTTCCTTTGGCTGTGTCTATTTGTTGGCTGAGGGACTGTGTTCCAGGGAAACGGCACATTGTGCTTGATTGTTTGTAGTCTTAGTTTTGTGTTGGGCAACCAGTCCATGCTCATTTGGGGTCTATCAATGTCTTCTAGTTGCTGGCTGCCCTCTCCAGTATGATCTCCTTGCCATTCCGCTGTCTCTGCACCCCCTTTCTGACCTCTGACTTTGGGACTCCTTTCCCCCAGCCATTGTCAGTGAGGAGGTTTCTCACTGAGGGCAGGCATCCACTGATGGACCTTGCAGGTCATCTCCCCTCCATCTGTTTGCATATTGGCTGTGGAGCCAATGCCCTCACTCTGCAGGCCTCCTCTCCCAAGGCTTGGGGAGGGAGCCATGTTTCCTTGGGTGGCAAGTTTCATGTGGGGTTTTGATTCATCAGCTTCTGGTGAAGCCATAGATGCAGATCTGATAGGTCTTTACCTTGGTTGTTTCTCCAATCCAGCGTCTAGTATCTTTCTGAATGATCCTTGTCCTGTGTCCCACACACGTGTATGGGCAGGCTCTTTTCTGGCCCCTCATCCATTCTATGTTGCTGTGTGCACATGTATGCTATTATTCCTCCTGAGATCTAAGTGGAGTGAGAGTGAAACAGCAAACGTGTCATTCGCCAACTCCCCCTCCCCCACCCACCATTCCTGGACCATGGATGGATCCAGTCTTGCCCTCTACCATCGAGCTGGCAGGTAAGGGGGACGCAGGGGCTGGCCAGGACCCCCAGACTGGCCTGGGGTGCGCGACAACAGCAGGGCATTAAAGCACTGCTAGACAGTGACTGCTGCCACCCCCACAGCACTAGGCTCCTCCTACTGACGTCCCAGAAGTAGGTGGGTCCTAGGAACTGATATGAGAAGCTCTCGACCAGTTTGGCACCTGGGAACTGCACCTGCCCTGACCAGCAGGCGCCCAATAGCTACTAGCAAACCTAGGCTGGCAGATACACCCACTCAGCAGCCAACAGTACCCACTGGGCCCCTCTACCATCGAAATCTTTACATTTAACGCTTGAAACTTTCACAAGTCCAATTTAAAGTCAAGGAGTTAGTTTTTGACAGATATTCACTGAGTATCTCCTGTACTTCACTGAGTTGGCAGTGGAAACCTGAACTTTTTTTTCACCCTAGAAACTCCCAATTTGTCAAGTTTCTGGAGCTTTTTCTGGTAAACCATCTGACTTGCAGCCATGGAGTAATATTTCTAATGTTTAATATATTCAAACTAACATACTACTCTTTTCTGACAATGTCACTGATTTCGACATCCTGCCTTCATTTTACTGTATATTGTTTTAATAATAATAGTAATAATTAAGTAATCAACTCCCTACAATTTTAAAATCTCATTCTTTGGTGTTTTTAAGGAGCGACGCAAATTTGGCCCTTTAGGATGGAATATTCCCTATGAATTCAATTCTGCGGACTTTACAGCTAGTGTTCAGTTTATTCAAAATCACCTTGATGAATGCGATATTAAAAAAGTGAGTGAAATTGTTTTTTCTATTTTTTCACTGTCCTTTAATCAAATATCTACATTTTTGGTCTGCAATATGCAATGAGCCTGCTGAGGTTCCCACCCCTCTCCCCGAAGGGATGACTGTTCCTGTTAGCTGTTTACTGGTGCAGCCATGTCCATTCAACCCCTTCACTCACAAGAGGGCTTTCAGACTCTCTGACCTCACCTTTGTGTCTCCCAGCCTCCCCACTCTTTCTACCTCACATAGATACAATGGAGATAGGTCACTAATACAGAAACTCAGTGTGCTGAGAAATGCCACAGCCCTCCCCTGTCACACCTAAGTGTCACCGCGCACTTCAAGAGAATATATACCTGAAATCAAACCTTTCCCCCTCATCTCACTCTTGCTTCCTCAAAATTGAAAGTTATCTCCCAGCCCATGTGGAACTCTTTTTCACCTAAAATCACACCTGAACTGAAAATGAAGTTTATTCATTTAAACAGCAATAATTTCAGGTAATGGCCACTGACCAGTGCATAGCACTTCACAGTTTCAAAGTGTTTGCATATGCAGGACTTCCTTTTGATCTATGAGGTAAGGGTGTTTGGAGGGTGTTGCTATTACTCAGTTTACTGACCATGTCATGTCGTAGGCAAAAGAGAAAAGGGGGCTTCCACAAGGTCATGGAGCTGAGAAGGTAAAGCTTGTCTTTTCACACAGAAAGGTTGGAAGTCTGTTCGTCCTATGATCTTGAACAAGTTAATGAGTTTCTCAGTATGTTTTCTCATTTATAAAATAGCCAGAGTTTCTGTGAGGAATACATGAGTTAGCATTTAAAAAAAAATACAGCATATGGTCCAATAAAAGCTCAGTAAGTGCTGGTTTCTTACCATTTCTCACTCTCCTCCTTCTCACAGTAGATCTTAAAGGTAATCATAGATATGGCAGTATCAGTGTGGTGATGGCAAGCCATGATAAATTTTTACCTGGGTAGGTGGGAAATCTAGAACTAAAGCATCATTTTTCCTTGAAATTATAAAATGATATTACATTAAAAGTCTGACAGTTTAATGAAAAATTATATCACATGGGCTCATATTCTGTGATTATTTATCATTTTGCTGTGTATAAATAATAGTACCTTGAAATAGTTCCTTTGAGAATTGATGAAGCTGAAAAATAAAACTTTTACTAAAAAAAGAAAGCAAATAAAAAGCAACCTATTTCTCCTATCCCAACTGTATTGAGAGTTTTTTTTTAACAACAAAGCATTTAAAAACTATTAATATCTGAAATGTATTACAGTATAATATTGCTATGGAGATTAATACTTCAATGTAGTTGTAGTTCACAAAGTGAGACAGCAAAGGATTGCATTGTAGAAAAATGTTGTGAGTGAATAATCGAGTTGTTCTCCCACTGATTTGAAAAATACATTACTATTTATATAGCATATAAAGCATTGATTACTTGATTTTTCTCTTTGACTAAATGTGACATTTTTTCTTCTCTAACAGCTTAATATTACTGTTATGTGTGTTATAGGTGATTACATCCAGAGTGAAACTCAGACTTTTCCTCCTATTTTAGATAATCAATGAGCAGTATATTCACCAATGTTTTCTGCAGTAGATTTGTCTTTGAACAAACCATAGCAGTTGTAGTCGTTCCATAGCAATATTAATATAATGGGTCATTTTAAAGGCAGTTAGGTTACTGCTTCCTTTCCTAGAGTTTTCCTGGGTGGAAACACCTGAGATGTCTCTAGTCATTTGAATTGACTATGAATAATCCTTTTCTCATTTTTAACAAAGGGTGTCTCCTGGAGTACAGTTCGGTACATGATTGGAGAAGTGCAATATGGAGGCAGAGTGACGGATGACTTTGATAAACGTCTGCTTAATTGCTTTGCTAGAGTAAGTCAATTGAGAAAGAAGATGAAGACATAGTTCATTTTCCATTTAAACAAGAATAATTTTTAGTGTGGTAATAGGCAAGCCAAACTTCAGGGAGGAAAAGAGTGTAAAGAGGAGTTGCTGAAAAAAATCAGTCAAAATAAGCCAAACTAAAACAACAAGCAAGCAACTAGTAATGTATTTGTGGTCCAGTACTGGACAGTGGTCAGCTCCACTGATCTGTGAATCTTCTGGACAGAGCAGCTGTTCATACCCAAGCTCTCTCCTCACTGTGCCTCCTCTTTGTTCCCCATTCCTCATGCATCACCTATGAGGAAAACCCTCTGCTCTTTCTCTAGGTGCAAGTCTTCTGGTAATGTCAAGCCCCCAAATAATTTGATTAGAGGAATTAGCCATGGTTTGAATATCTTATTTCTTCCAATAGAACATATAATTGAAAATTGATGAAGTGTTGATTTTTTTTTTCCTCTGTGCCCAGTAATATTTTATTAGAAGTTTATTAGAATCTATATATCCATGTGTATCATGCTGGTAAACATCTTCTTAACCCTACAGCTTCCATATCATCAGTGATAAATACTGTAATTACCTGCACCAGCCTCAAACTCTGCTTCAGAATTTTTCATGTTACAGAGGTAAAATACATTTACCTAAAGGGGAAGGATAGGGTAGGTGAGTTATCAAGGTTTGTCATACCCTTCTGCCATTGGCCCCTATGACCTGTGGTGTTGCACTCTCCCCGTGATTGTATACATTTGGGTTCAATGGGTGCATACATGCATGGATGGGCACACCTGGGCCTAGGAAGAGTTGATAGAAGGGCAACTTCAGTCTCGGGGGAGGAGAACTCAGGGAAAACCTAGGAGGAACTCAGGGGGAAGTCAAGGAAAGACTCAGTGGATGGTTTCTTTGCTGACTGTTTTCCCCTGTTCACAATTGAAAATCCTGATACGATAATGCCAATATTCTTCTTAAACTGCTAGAACCTATGATGAACCTATTTGGATTAGAATGGTTGCAAAACAGGAAGACAGGAGTATATTATGATAATTTGAATTCTTTTTATTAGAATCTATATTGGTAATTCTCTTTTTCAGTGATCTCCCTCACAAAATTAAAACCTCAATTATAAAGCACAAGCTGTGAAGGTTTTTTTCTGGTAAAGTTGTGGGTAAATAGAAAAAGGATTTTTCCTTTCAGCCCTTACTTAGCTTTGTAAGTTTTTTTGAAACTTTATGTGAAGAAAGGTGACTGATAATAAAATATCCATACATATGTGTGGAGGCTGAAGTGCTGTTGCTGAGGATTAACTAGCACAGTCCTCCTTAGAAAGAAATTGGGAAAAAAATAGCCTACTGGAATTAAATAGATGGATATATCTAGGTAGAACAATCACTTCTAGAAAATTTCTAGAAACCTGGTAGCACATAATGTGACCAAGTGTGTGCTATGACTACCTCTGAACCAGAATTCCACCCCTGGTTACATGTCCCAGTGAAGATCTAAATAATAGTATTTTCTCTGAATAATAGTGGAATTTAACTTCCTGACATGCTTATTGGCTGTTTTTGTTAGCGACTTGCTTATATGTACATTCTTGCCTAGATTTCTCTTGGGTTGTTTTTGTAAAAAGTTGACTTAGTGTTTTTTTGTTTGTTTGTTTGTTTGTTTTGGTATATTCCAAATACAAGTCCTTTGTTGACTATATGTTTGCAAATATCTTTTTCCACTCCATGCCTTGCCTTTTCTACTCTCCCATTGGTATGTTGGTCATTAGAAATCCTTATTTTAGTATACCAAATATATTTCTATATCTTTCATTTTAACCATTCTTTGTCGTTATGTTTTAGATTTATCTCTTATAAGTAGCTTAAATTTTTATACTCAATCTGAGGGGCTCTGTATTTAACAAGCAAATCAGTCATTTACTGTTGTGATAATTACTGCTATGGCTTGATATTTCTCTCTTATTTGATAGTTTCATTAACCATGCCTTTTGAATCTTTTTTCTGTCTTTAAAAATTTTTTTCCTGCTTGTTGCAAATTATGTATTCTAGTCCTTACATTTCTAACAGAATCATTTAAGTCAGACTCTAACCACATCTTACAGGCTTTTAGCTTTGACTCCTTTTGATTTATAATTTCCATATTATTGTTGTGGAGCATTTTGGTTCCACCTTATTTCTATCTCCTGTTATTCACCTTGAGAATAACCTATGATGATAGATGTTTACCAATAGATGTACAAGTTGTTTTGCTCACCATCCTTGTATTGTCCTCTCACCTCCTGAGACTATTCTTTATGATGGGGGAAGGGTATGGGAACACTAAGGGAAAGAAGAGGTTGTTCTCTTCTGACTGTGCCTCTGTTCAGAGTAAAATAATGAGCTTCACTGACTGCAGGAATGAAGGTCATCTGCTGAGGAAAGGGAGAACAAGCTTGGAACTTTTGAAGGGAGAGATGTGGCTAGTTGTGTTAAGGAGTCAGGGAAGGACTTCATGATCTCAGTACATGTGTTCATCTTCCACAACTACACTGTAAACCCACTAAAATAAGAAACACGTCTTCTAGGTCTCTGCATCCCTTTTCTCTCACACCTAAGGATACACCCAGTGCTGCTGCTGATAAACATAATTTAATCTCTACAGATTGAGAATTTTATGTGCCTGGAGTTAAGTCATCTGAAACAGAATAGATTGGTTTGAATTTGCTGACCCCAGAGCACAACCTGAAAATTAGGTCTACTCTCTTTTTTCTCACAACCCTTTCTATTAGCTTAAAAAAATCTTCAACTCTTTAAAAAAAAAAGAATTAAAGAAAAATTCTGATTACCCAATTATCTGAGTTACTTTATGTTTTAATAGTTGTTTTATTTACCAAAGGTGGTGGGACGCAGCCATTTGCTGACAGAGCAAAGGCAATTTCTGAGACCTCTTTATGCTCTATAACAGAACAAAAGCCAGCTCTCAGAATCACAAATGAAGTTGCTGGTGTAGATAGCTGAGCTGGAGTGGAAAGGGGGAGAGGAAGAACCTCAGACTGCTCCACCTTCAGGTTCTCAAGCTAGCAACTCTTTCCTCTTACCTTTACAAGTCTTTCTCCTCTCCTACTTCTCCTACACCCCAACATTTGGAGCTAGTCATCCAACACCCACCCCTGACCAGAAATCTAGACTTCTCCATACTCTGGGCCTGGGTTGGTACTCTGTCTTGCAGACCTCTTGATCCAGAAAAACAGAGTCCCCAATTTGGGCTGCAGTTCGCTGGCTGCTCCTGAGTAACAAGGCTCTCTCTTATACCTCAATTACCTTTCAACATTTTTATCACCTGCTGCTGGCTTCTCTGAACTCTCAGCAATTACTGTCTTTTGGGTAGCCAATCCAATCTTCATAGGTTCATCACTGGTTTAAGCAGTTACACAGTCACATCAGGCAGGGCAGGGCCAGGGTTTGGAGGCAGACAAGCCTCCCAAACCCCTAGGAATCATCACGCTTTTTCCCTGGGCTCATGTGTGTTCTCCCTCCCTCCCTCCCTCCCTCCCTCCCCCTCTCTCTCTTTTTCTTTCCCTCTCTCCCTCCCTTGTTCTGGCTTTTGTATTCTCTCATGTGCTCTCTTCTACTAGTGCTTGTGTGAGTGCTCTCTGTGCCCCTTTAGTCCCTCCTAGGCCCAGGTGTACACACTAACACGCACACCCACTGGATGGCTCAGTCATGGGGAAGATGCAATTTCCTAGGTGCTGGTCACAGAGGCTAATGGAGGAAAAAGCCTGATCAACTCATTTACCCTATACTACCCTAAGTGAAAAATTCTCCCAACTATATTTCCACTCTGTGTTTGTGCAACTTCCTCAGACTTGTTCTCTCTTCCTCCTTAGCCACCTTCCCTTCCCCCTCCTCTTTCTGTCTATCCCTGTCTCTGTCTTCCTTTCTGCACCTGTTCCTTCCCCTCATTCATTCTCCTGTCTGCCTTTTGGACCTTTTTTGGATGGCCCATTTATAACCAGAGAAGTGGGTTTGGGCCTCTGATAAAGACATGAGGTCCCCACATAGAGCTGGCAGCAAATAAGGAGGCAGGAAAGCACCAGATTTCCCCACCTACTGCCCCCAGGCTCATCTCAATCTCTGTCTCAGTCTTACCTGCCAACCTGCTGACCTTCCTTCTCTGCTGCCCTGTACCCTGGTCGTGGATCCAGAGTGAGAAGTAGCCCAGCTGTGTATCAGTACCTTCAAATTGGAGTCTCTATTCCTGTGACTTTCAATTTGGGGATTATCTTTGAAACTCTGTTTGTTCTTTTTTTTTCTCATCATCTGGTGGAGTGTCTCTCCTAAAACCCAGAATTGTACAGCCTTATTTATTGACCTTGGAGGATGACTGCTTATCTCTATAACATGCTTTCCAGAGTTTCCCCAAATATTTCTATATGGATTCCATATTTTGTATTTTATCTATACAACAAAATGACCTCCAATTTTGGTGAAACTCAGCTAGCTGTGTATTTGTGAATCTAGCTATCAATGCACATGTAAATAAAAATAAATAAATAAAAAGAAATAAATAAATAAAAACGAAAATTTTGAAGGAAACTTTATTTTATTCTTATAGGTAGATGTCATCTGGCAGCACAGAACTCAGTGTAGTCATTTGTTGTCTGTACAATGAATCCCCCCCTAGCATTTATCTCCCTAGTCATCCACTAAAGACATAATCTTCCTAGTTAATTGCCATGATGATAGCCCTCTTTAACAACTTTTACCTGCTCCTGCTGCTTAAATTAAGCATCCATCATCACCCGGACACCCTTAGTAATCCTTACTTCACCTTTCCTGCCCTCTCTTACCACTGCATATCACATTTACCTTAGATTTTATCATTTATCCAACCTGCCTCACATTCTTCACATTCATTATTCTCTGCCTTGCTTGCGTGTTCTCCCTGGACACAAATTCTTCTGTCAAATCTTATCCTTCAACACTTAACTCCAAAATCACCTCCTAGATAAAACCTTACCTGACATCCATCTGGTTATTCTCTCTCCCTGCTTCGAGCCTCCTTACTACCTTGCCTATTGTGCACATCCTCTGACTCTTACCTTTTGGCACTTTGTATTGTGCTTATCATGGAACTGGCATTCTGCCCCATGTGAGGCTCAGTCTTGTGCACAGATAGTGAATGGGATAGAACTGAGGTGAGTAAAGCAAGAGAGAACCAGCATATCAGGTATTTTAGAATAATAGCTGCACCTAAGAAAAACTGGAAGAAAGAAATGAAGGGAAGATAGTAGAGAAAGTGTGGCCAATTGAAGTAAGGCACAGTCCCCATCTCTTTTTACACTGAATCCTTGGAGTGATTCAGGCACCTTTCCTGCCTTTCTTCTCCTTCTGTCTTCCCATAATTTCCCTTCCTACTGGGAAAATCACTGTTAGGCAAGGAAAGTATTGCCTCAAGTCTGGCTCACAGGCATTCAACATTATTTTTTCTTTCCTCTTCACAATAAGTCTATTCACACCAAGTATATATTTGCTCTCTCCCAGTGACATTACAGATAATCAATTCATATGGAATGACAAAAGGATGTCTTAAGGCAAACAACTAGCTGGTAGGATCCATTTGCTTCTTGTGGTCAGGGACATAACTTAATTAACAGAAGGAGCCATTTCAGTTCTGGGTGGGAGGAGAGGCATTTATAAGAAGTTTTCCCTGGCTCCTGATTGAATGTGAGCTCAGTGCTGCTGTGAGCCACCCTAAGCACGGAAAACGGGCATAGACCCCTACATGGATCCTGTGTGGGGGAAAAGGGAGATTATGAAAATACCCACATTCCTTCTCGTTCTTTCTCTCTGTATCTCTCTCTGTGTCTCTGTCCCTGTCTGTCTCTGTTTCTCTCTCTTTCTGCCCCCTCCTCCTCCCACTGTGGTACAGTAAGCTCCTGCTCCTCTTCAAATGAAGGATCCAGAATTGTCAATCCCTTGAGCAAGGAGTGGGTTTGCAGAACCGGTTCTCTCCTCATCACTCGTCAAATATTTTCTTTGGTGCTAAAGGAAAGCTCAGACTTCATTGTTTTTATGCTATGACTACATATGTGTTAACTATCTCATTGGTGGTTTTCTTAAGGTGCTTTAAACCTAATATAAAAAAGCTATTAACATGGAAATAAGGTGCCTCTTCCTCCTTTATAGTGGTAGCTTTCATTTAGATGTTCATCAATTTTATTCTTCTGTTTTCTCCCCAATATAGGTCTGGTTCAGTGAGAAGATGTTTGAACCGACATTTTGTTTTTATACCGGATATAAAATCCCCGTGTGCAAAACCTTGGACCAGTATTTTGAATACATCCAGTCATTGCCATCCCTAGATAACCCCGAAGTCTTTGGGCTTCACCCTAATGCTGATATCACGTAAGTTCTTGCCATTTTTTAATTTGAAGGTATCATTTGTAATAGCCTGGCAAAGATTGTGCATTTCATTTTCCCTCTTAATCTCTCTCCTTCCCTTCTTTTTATTTTACTGTGAAAAATAGTGTCACTTTCTGTCTCCCAATTACAACTTTGTCACAATTTGGCTGCTCTCACCTCACTAAACCCCGATGCTCCAGAGTTTATGACAATGTTCAAGCTTTAATTTATGCACTGATTATTTTCCCTCTGTCACATCATAAAGCCAGTTGTGCTTATTGGTAGTGATGCTCTTCATCGACAGGACTGTACTGTCCCTGCTTCTCGCCTCTGACCTCAAAAAAAAATCCATGAAAAATAATGATCATAAATAGAACCTAAAAGGGTTCTGAGAGAGAAGGACTGAGAGAGAAGGATGGAGAACTGTGTTTCTGCTCGGTCGTCTTTCATGGTCTCCACACCTTGTTCACCTGCATCCATCTGTCATCAACTGCCGTGGTGGACACAGGGCAGCAAGCACAGAACCCAGAGTCCACAGGAAAGGCAGGAGCACCAGCAGTGAGGCCCTTGCTCCAGTTGAAGAGAATATGAGAAGAGAGAAAAAAAAGTGTCCAAGTCCTAAGCCTCTTCTCCTGCATCCGGTCAAGTACCATCCTTTGGATCAGTTCTCACCCCTCATCACTCGGCTGGAAAACAGGATCACCCAGCTCCACAGAGAGCAACCAATGCACCAGTCGTGATTTTCCATTGTGTCTCTGGCCCACGGTGGAAAACTACAATGTTTGTGTCCAGGAGAGAGTTTTGAGACAATCATGGAAACCAAGACTCCACAGATCGGGAGCGATAATGGCAGAGTTGGGGTGTGCAGACCTCTCTCCTAAACAACCCCTGTGGCTGCAGTTTTAACAGTCCTGCAGTGGGATATGGATGATGGGCAAGTGTGTGTGTTCCAGTCTTCAGCCTGTGCTGGGCTTCCCTGGCCCCAGGGTGCTACTATTCATTGTCTCTACACCCCAATACCTGCCCCTGCACAGGAGGTGTGGCTATATGGGCCTTGGCCACCCATACCAACTCCACCTTCTCTATATCCTCTCATCTCTCCCATGTTGCTGCTTAGCTTCAAAGAGGGGGGCATGGCCCAGCAGCCCTGTGAAGGGACCCTGTGACAGAAAGTTCGTACTATTTGGTGCAGGATCTGTTGCCTGAAGGAATAATCATAAGTTTGTTGGAGACAGGGAAGAAATGAAGAAAATAAAAAAGGATCCTTAGGGAGCCATTTGAGAATCGAGCATTATCTGAAAAAAGCAGAGTAGTTTTGTATCAGCTGAGTGTGAGTCAGACTGTCACTGCTCTACTCAGAACCACTTCCCTCCAAAGCTCATGCTAAGTCAAAGGTCTGGAGTGACCTACAGATGACCTTCAAAACCCAGTAATACTATTTGTACCACACCACAGGATATTTGCACTTACTGGAACATTCTGCCTCCCAGATATGATCATGACTCACTTTTTCATCTCTTTCAGTGTTGGCTTAAACATCACCTTTTCAGTTAAATTCAGAGGCGACATTTCCAGCACACAGAAAACAAATGATCATACTGAGTTCTGTGTTGCCAGAAAAGCAAAGTTTCTTCCGTTTACACCTTTATTTAAAAATCACATGCCTGTCCCTAACCCCTGCCCCAGACCTTCTCTACCTTGCCTGCTTTTTCCTATAGATCCTACCTCCAGCTGACATTCGTCACATTTATTTATTTATTTATTTGCTATTGTGGTTCTCTAATCACTACACTTAATTCCAATTTGTCTGAAACCTTTGTTTTATTACTGACCTCCCAGGGCTGACAAGTGCCTGGTGTTCAGGAAATACTTGTTCAATGAGTCAGTAATACTCAATTCTTCTAGGTCATGAAGCATCTAATCAACGAGGATAGCCTATAGAAAGGTATGGTAATGGTAGAAAAATGGCCAAGATGTGGTAACAAACTTGTCAATTTGAAATGGAGGTGGTTCTCACAGGCAGGCTCTGAACCGCCACTTCATCCTTGGCCAAAGCCTAAGAAGGCCTAAGAGCTTGTTCTTGGAGAATCTGATCCTGCCCAATGCCAAGGAAAGCATGAACCAATTTGAGGCCAGCTCACCTTGGCTTACAAGATGGCACTGCTGTGCCTGGGAAGACCAGTTACCAGCTCTCAGTTAGCAGTTATCAGCTCTCAGGGAAGATGGTCCAGAACCAGTCAAACCCCAAAGAAGAACAGCTAATCAGGATAGAGACAGTTAGATACGAACATATTTTTTTTCAATATTGAACTACAGAATTACAGAGCCTTAAACTATGACAAAAAGTTTCAAGTATAGTGAAAACCTATAACCTTCACCCAGATATACCAATTGTTAGCATTCTGTTCCATTTGCCCTCTCTCTCTATGTGTCTCTGTATATTTATATCTCTTCAACTATAGCCACATACATACATGCATTTCTCTGTATATATGTGTGTATGTGTGTATGTTTATCTGTATATGTAGGTCTTGCAGTGGACAGAGCTAAGTGCTAATGAGCTAGTGCTAATGACTCCAGCCCCAGTTGCACACTGCAGGGTCCTTCTTTGTGTTCCCTCAGTCATAAATGATATCCCCCTACCTCCCCACCCCGAGTGAGAATTCTGGTTCCCAGAAACTGCACTACATTTACTCATTTGCTCTAAATGACTATACCACCAACAAACTTATCCGAGGCAAGATTTCTTGGCAGTTCTTTTTGTCCTTAGACATAGCCCACTGAGGTATATAGAATACTATGTTTGAAAGTTACTTAAATTGTCTTTTCTGTATTGTATGCTATCAGTTATGTATGGGAACATTCGTTTGTTTTTATTTGTAGTGCCTATTTTATCTTTCTTTATTGGTTTAAATACTTTTAAGTATTTAAAAATACTTTTAAGCTCTAAAATCACAGCTAGATCATAAGAGCTCCTTAGAGAAGTCTCACAACTTCTCAGTCATTTCCACCTTCCTTTATGGGAGAAATGGATTTCTGATACATCACCATGTTTTTTTTTGCTTAGACCTATCTACTTGAAAATATATCTACATGCATACACACATGCATATGCCTTACTAGCCTTTTTTTTTTTACACAGAATTGCTGTTCTCTATATATCATTTTGTGTCTTGCTGTTTCCACTAAACAATATACCCTATAAATCATTCCACATCAGTTCTTAGATACTGTCATTATTTTTTTTACAGCTGTAAGCTACTCAATTGTTTATGTTTACCATATTTTATTCACTCTCTTATGGATGGGCATTTCGATTGTTTCCAATATTTTTGTTCTCCCTAATAATCTCATGCCGATTGTTTCTTACATTGCTGGAAAGGTATGTTAGGATAAACTGGTGTGATCGGGATCACTCTTTTGGGCTGTAGCCACTTTCCTTTACCTAGGGTCGCACTATCTGCTCTTTCCCTGGGAGTATGGGGGTATTTCTTTTTTTTTTTTTTTAAACTAGGTCTTGCTATTTTTGCCCGTGGAACCGCAGGCTCTCGTTGCCCGGGGTACCGGAGACTCAAGCAATCTCCAGCCTCAGCTTCCCAGGTAGCTGGGATTACAGGCGCGCACCACCACGCCCAGCTATTTTTTTTGGAACTAGGTCTCGCTATGGGCCCCCGGCGGGACTCGAACTGCGATCCCTAGCCCTGACCGCTTCATAGGCTGAAGCTTACAAGCACGAGCCACCGTGCCTGGCCAGTATGGGGGTATTTCTTCACAGCCTTATCAACCAGGAATTGAAGAAACATTTATATTTTTACAATGTGGCAAATAAGAAATGGTGTTTCAGATTAGTTTAATTTATGTTCTCTTAATTTGAGGGAAATTGAGCACATTTTTCTATCTTTAAGTGATCCTTGGACACATAGACTATCTTGAAGACCATATTTTCCCAAAACAGAGCATCAGGATCTCACACTGAGTGAGGTTAGATAGAAAAGGTTAAAAAAATACTGGCCTCTGCTTCAAGTGGAAGTGTTTTTTGTTTTTTTTTTTTTTTGTTTTGGATAGTAAATGGCTGACTCTAAGACCTGTGTCTCTCCTCCTCTGAGGTCTCTTTACTCTCAGCTTCTCATTCGGTGGGTGCTAGGGGCTTTGATCTCACCCCTGCTTCCCTCTCCCTAGGGACTTGGGCCTGTTTTGGTTCCTGTTCAGGCAGAAGGTTTCCTTCTGCAATTCCTCAATGAGTCATTTTCTCTGTCTCTGAGCTCCTTGTCCTGGGTTCGTTCCTTCTTTCCTCTGTGCACTGAAGTACCTTGTGCTGGGAATCCCAGCCTCATTGTTTTTTTTTTTTTAATTGACTATATATTTTTTTCTTACATCGTTTTATACCCCAAAGTTCTCCCACCACCATGCACCCATGAACTATCATCCTGATCCCTTGCACTCATCCCTCCCCTGATCTTTCTGCCAACCAAGTCAGCCTTCTTGCTGGGCTGCACGCCAGTCCTTCGCTGTTCCCCGACAGGCCGCTAGGAGGCAGTAAGCAATAACGGAAGAGGCTTTCCCTCTCAAACCTGCCCTGGTCTCCTCCCAAGAGACCCTTCCCGCTGCAGCAAGAAAGAACTCTCCAAGTTTTGTTTGGCATGAAAGAAGTAATCCAAGGTTCGTCTCTTATATTTGGCCTGAGAACTATGGTAATGGAAGAATTGGGGACGGGAGTACATTCCAGAGGGAGTTAGTACTGTTTGGGGAGTTGAGAAAGACCTGGGTATGTCTGAGTAGGGATAGAAATATGGACAAGAGTCAGGGTGGGAGGTTTCGGGAGCACTTGTGCAGAGAGAACGGGTGAAATAAAGAGATGGGCAACTCTACGTACCCTGGCAGAACCTCTGAATGTCTTCAATTAGAGGAACCCTTTTTCACTGTTGCGACCATGCAGCCATGCAAGCATTTTTGCTCCCACAAACTCACAGGCTGTAATTGGATGGTGCGGGGAGCCCCAAGGTCCTGTTTATTTGCATTCTGAAGTCAGCATTAATAATATGAGAGAAAAGGAAGGCGATTTGGGAAAGGGCCTACTAGTCTTTCTCCTGGGTTCATGCTTAAGAATGTAGAATCCCTGAAATAGAAGAGGGGATTCAAGTGGAATAAATACTTTCAAACAAGTAAAATCTCTCCCAAGAGCTTAGATACCTTTGGTGACAAGAACCATAAAAATGCATAATTTATTCCCATTTTATTATCTAGATTTATAAGGTACCAAGGACTCGGCAAATTCAACGATGTGACTCAATGTCAAACAGTTATTTATTTTCACTCTTTTTCTCATTAGCAGTTATGCATATTTTTCTACCTTTTGAAATTTATCAAATGTCTCATTATAACTTTTATATTCATTTCTATGCAGGGAGAATTTAATTGTATTCTTTTTAGTGTTCGCTGATGCTTTTGCATTTTAGATTTTTATGAAATTCATCCTCATTGATATTTCATGTGCAAAGCTGTATATAAATCTAGACCAGTTTGGATATGATGGTGTACAAATATCTCATTAGGTGGTTAATTGTTTATTTTATAGACAGTTCTGTTTTTCTGTTGCTTTGCATTATTGTCATCCATGACTGATTCTCCCACCTAATAGCTGTAAGCTCAGTGATGGCCCCAAACCCTCAAGCTACAAGACCAGTGAGCTTCTTCCCATATTTACTCCAAAAGATGTTTTCTTCTAGAAGCAACTTGGGACCAAAAAGCTCCCGGAGTATTATAGTTCTCATTCTTCATCTCAGTGCATTTATGGGAACTATTCCTGAAGTCCCTTGGGCTTTTGAGTCATAGCAAGATAGTCACTGTTCTGTTATAGCTAGCTAACTAGGCTTTTGCCTTTCGTGTCCTTGCAAATATAAAATCACATTGTAGAAAAGGAAATGTAAGTTGTATGTATCACTCTGTGATGTGTGATGGGGAGACGAACTGGAAGGCTTGTACATCTCAAGTTCAATACTTTTCAAGTCCACACTCCCACATCTGTGTCTTCATGATTGCTTTTGGATCACCTCATAAAGATATAAAGCTACCCCGCATGAAAGTGATTTCTTAGGTGAGACCCAGCAGCAGCATCTCCATTGGCTTCTCCCTGGAGTGCTGGGGTATAGTCACCCCAGACGGAGCAGGCAGTCGTGTGCACAGTGGTATGTGTGCTGTTGGCACCTAGCTGCTGGGCGGAGTACATCCTAGAGCTTTAAGCTGAAGGTGAGCTGAGCAAGCACCTGAGACTCTCAGAGAGCTGATCTTGTCCCATTGTAGTTGTAGCTAGAATAGGTAAGAAGCATAAACTCTTATTTGTTTAGCATGAATGAAAAGTTACTGTGATCTTCTCTGTAACCTCTGAAGATGTATTTAAAAATGATATTAGAGATAGCTCTCTTTCACCCTCAAATTATATCCTTTTGATTCCCCTGCATTTTAAAGAACGTACAAATTTATATAAATAAATACATATTTCCCTTTGTATGGAGAAAGATGCCAGGAAATAGACAAATAGTAATGGTAATATACCATACTCTTACCATTGGAAGGAACATCTAATTAAAATTTCATGCCTTTTAAATATAGGAGAATCTCTCTCCCTTATACTTTAGGTTTAATAGAATTCCAGTCGATTGGCCTCAATTCAAGAAATAAAAATTTATTGAGAACTTACTCTCTAGCTAACTTAAGGAAAAAAAGACTAATAAGACACTCTCCTTGCCCTTGGACCTCATGAACTATTAGGGAAAACAGATAAATGGTAAATAGTTACGTAATACAATATGATGAATACCAAAACCAAGATATGTATACCTATTGCTGTGAGAACAAAGGTGAAGAAGCAGCAACTTCCAGCTTAGGGATCAAAGTAAGCTAGTGAGACAGCCACCACTGCCTGTGCCTTAAAGGATGTGCAGAGGCTTTCAGACTATAGAGAAGGGGAGGGGAGGAAATGACTGCAGACCTGGAACTGGAAGGGCAGAGTGCATGGAAGCAGGAAATCGGCCAACTGTAAGGATGTGTACATAGATCAAAGTGTCAAATTGTACATCTTAAATATACATAATTTAAAAATAAAACACCTTAGCACAATGGGAAAAAGAAAAGACATGGATTAGCGCACATAAACAAGTCACCTAAGGAGGGGCACGATGATGTACTTGATCCCTTTGGGGATCCATTCTGCCTGCAGCGAGGTTCAAGGGAGGGAATTAAAGAGCTTCCCAACAGGAAAGCCAGTGTAAATGCTGAGACTGACTGTTGAATATTTGGGGTGCCTTGCAAAGAGGTGGGAGCCAATCTAAAGACAGTGGGGCTGAAGCTACTAGAAACTTCCAGAGAATGCCAGAAGTGATAGAAACAGAATGTGGAAAATGAAAAGAGCTGGGTAGTGACTTCCAGGAGGAGGTTGTCAAAATTTCTAAGTTGGGCGGATGACAAAGGTGTCAGTGATGTTGAAGAGTGTGAAACAAAGAATAGTTCAGGTGAAGAGTAAGAGAGAATGGAAGCAAAGAGCAAGGCTTTGAATTTGTTTGATTTAGAAAATAAAGTGCTCTAGTTGCAGATAGAAATGTGGATACACAGGACCCATGATTACATCACAGTTTTATTGTTACCCAGAACTTGCCTTGACTTTCAGCAATGGTAACATCTACATCTTCTCTGACATGGTACTTCCCCTACTTGCTCTGTTGCTACTGTGTTGAACACTAGAATGAGATGGTGGCTCAGAATGAATCACATAGAGATTTAAATTTCTAAGATGACTTTTAATAACATGTGGATCCTTGTGATAACTTCATTTTGTTGTCATGTCAACTATTTTCATAATTTTCTCCTTTTAGAATTTTTGTATTCTTCTGTACTTATTGACCCCAAATAAAAAGTCCATTCATTATTTCACCCATATAATGGGCTGGAAACAAAAAAGCAAAAAGTAGGTAGGAAGTATGACCTCACAGCAAGACATCACATACTTTCTCTGAGCAAGAGAAAAAACTCTTAAGTAGATTATAGAGGGTTCATTGTAAGCAGAGTTGGTTAGAGGACAGTGTAGTGGGTTCTCATTTGTGGGTCATGGTATTCCCCACTAACTGAGTCTCTTCCTTCTGGAGTAGCAAAACTATCACTTCCTGTCAGAAATGCAAGGTCAGCTCTTCTGGGTGGCTTCCGCTGTGTGAACTGCAGTGTGTGCATATGCACTCTCTTCTAGCCCCTGTCCTCATTTAAACAAGATTTCTGTGTATTATTTTCCATGTAGTTCAGATGACTTAAAAAAAAAAAACAAAAAACTGAGCTAACACCAAGCTTCAGGAATAGATTGTCTTTTGTGCCATTTTACTAAGATATTTTGTTCTCTGTTCCATTGTGTGATTGTATGTATAGTGGATATGCTCATTTTTCAACTTTTAAAATAAATGTCTTTAAGAAGGCACAAAAAGGTAGGATGTTATCCCCTGCTCATGGGTTGGGAGTATTAGTATTATTAAAATGTCTGTCTTACCCAGAGCAATATGCAAATTCAGTGAAATCCCTCTCCAACTTTCAGTAGCATCCTTCAAAGAAATAGAGCAAACATGACTAAAATTTAAAGAAAACCAAAAGGCCCCAAGTAGTCAAAGCAATCCTGACAAAAAGTAATGGAAATATCACATATCCAGACCTCAAACTGTATGACAACATGATTTTTGGGGGGTTGGGGGGGAAGATACACTGACCTATGAAATAGAATTGAGAGAACAAAAATAAACTCACACTTACAAGTGTTACTTATGACAAAGGAATCAAGAGAAGACTCCTGAAGACAGGCGTGTCATGAAGAAGGCACTGAAGAAAGTCATGACAGGCGTGTCATGAAGAAGGCACTGAAGAAAGTGGTGTACTATTTTACACCACTGATAGAAATCAACTCAAAAATAGATCAAATATTTGTATGTAGGACATGAAACTATAGAATATATAGTCAAAAAACAGGCAAAACACACATAACAATGACTTCAGAGGTATCTTTGGGAACTTGACTCCAATGACAAGGGAAACAAAACCAAAAGTAAATAAATGAGAGTAACAATTTTCTGCACATTGAAAGAAGCTATCATAAAAATAGAAAACACCCACTGAGTGAGAGAAATCTACATACCATGTATCCCACAAGGGGCTAATATACAAGATCTACAAAGAACTACAACTCAACAAGGAAATAACCAAATCAAAAAGTTGGCAAAAGAGCTAAAGACTCTTTGCCAAAGAAGACATACAGATGACCAACAAGCAAGTGAAAAAGACAACAACACTTTTCATCACTTATCATCAGAGAATTGCCAATCAAAACCAAAATGAGATACCAACTCACACCTGTGACAATAACCATGTCAGTAGCCCAACACCGGAAACAAGTGTTGTGTTGCCAAGGATGTGGAAACAAAGGAGCTCTCTGTACATTGTAGGTGAGGGTGTAGATGGCTCCATCTCCTATGGAAAACAATTTAGAGGTTTCATTAAAAATACATCTATGACATGATTCAGAAATTCTATTCCTAAGTATCCAAGAGATGCAAAAACACTTATTCTAAAGGAACCTAAGAACACGCCTAGGTTCATTATTTACAGTATTATTTACAGTGTTATTTACAGTAGCCAAGTTATGGAAACAACCAGAGTGCCTCATGGCAGATGAGTGGATTAAGATGTGTATATCTACACAGTGGAGAACTAGATGGTGAAATCTTGTCATTTGTGACTATAGATGGAACTGGAGGGAGTTATACTAAGCCAATAAGCCAAAAGGAAAAGGACAAATATCAGATGATTTCACTCAAATGTGAAGTATAGAGTCATAAGACAAAGGACAGACAAAACTAAACTCGACCGAACCCTAGACATCTGACTGAAGAACTGAGACTCCCAAAGGTTGAGGAGGTGGCATAAGGAGCAAAAGGCAGGCAGTGGGTGATGGTGAAGGATTATGGGGGTTCTTGTGACAGGCATAGTATGGCAACATGCAACTGAAAAGTTGTGAACTTATATCCCTCAAGTCCTATGTTAACCAAACCATTGTTAATAAATACAATACAGTTAAGTAAATGTCTTTGAGGATATTCGAAAACCCAACATGTTGCAAATAATAAGTAAATTTAAAATGATGCATACAATTATACAAAATCAATTTGTATTTTTTAAACATCAGCTTTTACTTTATAGTCTCTGTGAAATTCAGGCATTTAAAGGTAATGTCCCAATTCTGGTTAATACTCACACTAGCTAGATCTGACCCTAGCTGTATCTGACTGGAAAACAACTACATACTGCATAGTAACAGATATGTTTACCTTTGTTGTAACTTTTGGAAAGGTTGCAGTGGTTTGCATATGCAGGATTGGGCCCAGATGTGGTCTTCTATCTGCCATTCAAATAGAAATGCTGAGAACAGAAGCATCTCCTCCATTCTTCAGATTGTTTCCTAAGTAATTGAAGGCCAACTGAATAGGATTCCCTCATTTTTCACAAAATGTGTTAGTTTATCAGCAAAATATCCTGGATAGCCTTAGCAATTGTTCATTGGGATTCAGCTAGTGAGTGGGCAATTTTTGGAAAAGGTTTCTTACGTGGTACCTAGAGATAGAAAGAGAAGAAGGTGTAATTCCTTGTGTCCTTGTGCTTTGAGCACCAGCAGAAGGTCCAGGGAGGTGAGTAGGTGTTTTTAAGATGTGTTGAGATAACCCTGCATTCATCATTGACTCATCTCTGCAGAGCTCTTGATACTTGTGTGGGCTTAGCCTCTGGGGGCTTAGTTTTTCCCTGTTTTCCAAATGAAATAGTAGTAATTTTCTTTCCTTAAAAAAATCATACTTCCTCACTGAAAAAAAAATCAACAATACAGAAAATAGGAAGCATAAAGTTGTAAGAGCTCACCAGATAAAAATCCCATTATTAAAATACCCATCTAGGTTTTTTCTATGCCTATATATTCTATATTACAAACAAACAAAAAATCAATCATTTCATATGGTTTTGTATCATGCTATTTTATTTTAAAAATCTCAGTTTGATAACCTTCTCTTCCCAACGAATACAGGACTACATCACCATTTTAACTGGCTCTGTAGATTTTTATAGAGCTTTGCTAGAATTTATTACAACCACTATAATCAATATTCTTGTACTTTTGTTTTTATAGATTTATTGAGTATTTCTTTTTAAAGCTGATCGCTGCAAAATACTGAATAAATATATTTACAATCTTGTCTAAAATAAAGAGTAAATTTAAAGTATTTTTAACTATAAGTTGTAAAATTTTTGAAAGCATTTTTACATCACTCTGTGTTTTGTTTCTTCTTCCTCCGTTTTTACTTTTAGCTCAATGTGAATATTTGTTATTCAGTTTTTCCCTGTTCCTGGGAATTTAGGTACTCTGGTTCCATTCTTTTCCTCGTCATCCTAGAATTTTAGAGTCCATTTTTTATTTTTATCAAGTCAAAAATGAATAGCCTTATCCTCTTAGATTACCAACTATTGTCACTTTTTTCTGGCATCTCAGTATCTAATTTTATCTTGTTTTTTTTCCTTATCACAAAATTAGACATATAATTACTATGTTACAGCACATTGCTTGTTTGCACATTGACCCACTTAAAAAAAAAATACCTCCAGCCTTCCATCAGAATAATTATCTTTCTGTTTTGTGTGAACAGATTGCCATGGGAAATCACAAAACTAGTGGGAAAGTAGAAAATAAAACAGAAAGGCTGAATATATTTTAATAACAATTTGTAACTGAGTGAGAATAGTAGTGGTCCTCTCTGATCAAGATTGTCGTAGAATGGAAGGTTCTTTTTATCAATCTCTAAGTGGGAAGAATAAAAAAGAGGAGCACTGAGACTCCAGCAGTATGTGTACGTTGGCACAAACTGGATCTAATGCTCCTCTTTGGATTGCCAAGGGCATTTGTGGAGTTTCTTTCCTCGACAGTAAAAGCTCTTCATTCCTGTGGTCTTGCCATCCTGTGAGGAGGCAGTAAAATGGAGCTGTAAGTTCCTCACTCCTGTCACTTGTTTTTTCTTTCCTTTTCTTGGCAGGATTTAATTTACGTGATCCTATCATTTATTTTAACTTTGGTAGTGATCTCCTAGGGTATGTTTCTTGCTACATTCTAAACAGTTCACTCTTTTATTTTATTTGTTAAATCAGGTATCAGAGTAATACTGCTTCTGCAGTTCTCGATACAATTACCAACATTCAACCCAAAGAGAGTGGAGGTGGAGTGGGAGAGACCAGGGAGGCCATTGTGTACAGGCTATCTGAAGATATGCTGAGCAAACTGCCTCCTGATTACATTCCTCATGAGGTAAGTCAGGTTCTCTGTGTCAGTGAGCTGAGTGCAGTCCTGGGACTCATCTCCCTTCTCTCTGCTCACTCGTTTCTTTTCAGTTCTTTCTGTTTAGCTTTTGGCCTGCTCTTTCTTCCCTATTCTCAAGCATCTTGCAAATTATGGTTTGCATTTTGGGAACACCTTTCCCCTTTCCCTGTCTACTTTGCTTTCTCTTTCAATTGCCTGTTCTGTCCCCTTTTCTCTTCAGTGGATTTCTCTGTCTTTGGAACCCCAGACCCGTCCTGACTGGGTACCCCTCTTACCAAGCCTGCTGTGACCACTCTTTAAAATAATGTCTTCTTTTTTGTCTCCTGCCCCCTATCATTCCAGCCCTCTCAGTTTGGTGATAAGAAAGCAAGTCATTTATGAGCTCATCCCCCCCATTAGGATGGTGATAGTTTTCTACTTCTTGAACCTTCTTGAAGGTCTTTCTACTTCTTGAACCTCTACTTCTTGAACCTGTCATTTGTTAGTCTAGATCAGTTATTCTCAAATTAAAAAATTTTTTTTTCAAGATTGTTAAAAAATGCCTGAGGACCCCAGATAACTTTTGTTTATGTGGGTTATAACTACTAATGTTTAATATATTTAAAAATATAAACTGGGAAAGGAAAGGTGTTAATTTATTATTTAAAAAATAGGAATAAGCCTATTACATGTTGATAATAAATTACAATTTTATTTTTAAAAATCAGCATATTTTCCAAGATGAAAAAATTTCATTGAATAGTATTGTTTTGTCTTTTCCCCCAAATCTCTCTAATGCCTGTGGCTTTTAGTAGAAGCCAGCAGATTTTCATATCTCCGTCTACATTCATTCTGCTGTGATGTCGTATGTCACGCAGCCTCTGGAATGATATTCCTGAGGGAAAAAGAGTGAAAAAGTCAAATAATGTATTAATATTACTAGGGGGGGGAGGAATCTAACCTCGTGGAACCCTTTTAAAACTGATCCCTCAGGTTTTGAAGTATCCAAGCCTATACTTTGAAGACTAATGATCTAAATAAATCTTTAATTGTGGCAAACTTTCTCTATGGTTGGAATGTTCTGGAAGAGAGTCTCTGATTTGGTCTCCCTCTTCATGCGAGAAAATGGAGCTATGCCCTTGGGCCAGCCAAGGCCTCATCTCTCCTGTTCACACCCTCTGTGTATCACTGCCATTGTTCAGAGTCCTACCCAAACCCCAGACTGCAACTAGAGACAGTGACTGGCCCTTTTCAGCTCATTGTATGCCAGGCATTGTCCCACAGATGCCAAGCAGGGAAGCAGAACAAGACCTGGAATACAGAGTGATCTGATTCAAGAAGCTGTGCTTTTAGACAGTTCAACAACTGATGAGTGCCTCCACCTATTAAATATTTCCTTGCAAGGAGAGAAAATATTTTTAATGGCTAAATATTCTAAGAGTATATTTTCAGTGTTTCATTGTATAGAGTCTTCAGGAAATAGATGAGGCTTAACACAGCCTTCGAAAAGTTAGATAACTTGGCAAGTGAAGGTGAGATAAAACTTAACTTTGTATCAAAAAACAGGCAACAACAAGGGGGAGCATACAAGGAATACTTTTACACTGCTGGTGGGAATGCAAACTGATTCAGCCACTATGGAAAAGCTGTGTAGAGGACCTTCAAGCTACTTAAAATTTTACCATTTCACCCAGTAATCCTCTGTCTGGGAATCTACCCAAAAGATACAAAAGATACAAAAACACTAACTCAAAAGGAAACCTGAACTCCTATGTTTATCACTGCACTGTTTATTATCGCTAGGACATAGAAATAACCCAAATACCCCCAAACTGATGGAAGGCTCAAAAAACTGTGGTACAAGCCAGGTGTAGTGGCTCATGCCTATAATGCAAGCACTGGGAGGCAAAAGGCCAGGGACTGCTTGAGTCTGCGGGTTTGAGACTACCCTGGGTAACATAGCAAGTCTTGGTCTTGAAAAAGCAGCCAGGCACGGTGGTGGGTGCCTGATCCCAAGCTACCTGGGAGGCTGAGGCTGGGGATCGCTTGAATCCGCGGGATAGGGACTACCCCAGGCAACATAGCGTGACCTAGTCTCAAAAAAATAAAAATAAAAATTGTGGTATATTTACACAATGGAGTATTATTCAACAATCGAAAAGGCACTCATTATTTGTGGCAACTTGGATGGAGCTAGAAGGAATCATGCTGGAAATAAGCCAAAAAGAAAAAGATAAATACCAGATGATCTCACTTATATACCGAATATAGAGAAAACAAACAAAAAGACCCCAAAAAAGTCAAAAATAACAAACTAATAACTGAAGCATGCAGAAAGGGAGAGGGAGGGAAGATGAACTGGAGAGAGGGATGAGCTCTGATGAATAGAAGAATGGTACACAGGTGACATGGTGGTGGGAGAAATTCAAGGTACACAACAATTTAACCAAAAATATATTAATTAATTAATTGATTAATTTTAAAAAGCCCTTAACTTTGTGTAATTAGCCCATAGCGATGGTAAAAGAAGGTGTTAGGGCCTTGGGCTAAGGTGAGCTTCACTGTAGCCTGTTCCTCAGGTGAGCTGAGGAGCTGAGAGAAGCTCTTACTGCATGGCTACTGTATGGGCATGTGTGCTGAGAAGCATCTCAAACTGCTTTCTCTTCCAAGGCCACTTACTTTTTAGTGTTCCTTATTATGTATAGAGAAGAGATGTGTTCTTGAAAATGTGACCATGAAGTGAATTTTGTAAATTGAAATTTAATTATACTATCGACTTCCAGAGTAAAAATGGAGCCTCACAGCCATAGAACAGACTACTTGGTCCCAGAAACATAATGAAAATTCCATACAAAACTCCAGTAAATCTTTCATTTTATTCATAAAAAGATCATTTTAGGCTGGAACAATAACCATACTCAAAATAAAATTTGTACTAAACTTGCATTTTTCAAATTAAGTCTTTCCTAAGCATACCTCTTGCAAATTAAATTTCTCTTTTAAAATCAAAAGTAGGGCAAAGCAATTTATTTGGGGCTGTTAGCCTGCTAAAAGGTACCTGGGTTATTGATCTACATTGTAGCCAATACCTTAATTTCCCGCTAATGGAGGTTGCAAAAGTATTTCCATTAATTTCCCTTTTCCTTAAGTGTGAATTTCTACCGAATAGTCACGATACTCAAAGAATGATATATGTGCCCTTCAGCCACTGGAGGCTGAAGGCTCAGGATGGAGATGAGCAGCAAGTAATGGAGCCTGCAAGAATATTAGCTTTTATTGGGAACTTGGGAGAGGTTGATGGGGAGATGGTTAGGGACCTCCACTGGCATGTTGGCCTGGGATTTCAGCATCACTTGCTCCACCACGGTGCATAGCTGCATCCAGGCTCTTTAGCTTCACATCTCTGCTCCCCCTCCTATCTCTTACTAGCAGATGCCCATGTGTCTGTTCTCATTCTTTTGCTGCTGGTATCACTTTGAATGTAGCCAGCAGAAAGTTCCAGTCTATCAATTCCTATCACTGTTCTCATGGTCAGCCTTTTCTTTCAGGCATATGTCACTTAACTGAAATATGTATTCATACTGGCTAATTTTCCAATAATTGTTATATTTTATTGTTCCCACAACTGGAGTTTTTGTACTGATTTCTTCAAAATGGCCAATAAACCATATACAGAAAGGAAAAAGTGATATGGCTCCCCCAGAGGCAAATATTTTCATTGATTAGATTAGGGGAGGCTCTTTTTAGCCACCCACCCCCAGGCAAAAATGATCTCAGCAGGCTTCACCTAATCACATTCATTAGTAAATGTTCTGTAAAGATTTGGGTTGTATTAACTTTCTGTGACATTTCTAATAACAACTTGGTGAGCATTATAAAAAAAAGGTATTTCAAATTGTTCTCTTGTAAAGGTTGGGTTGCAAAAGAATATTTCGTTGACAGTCATTTGAAAACGAAAAAAGGTACAATTTTATTTCAGCTCTTTAAAATACATTTCCAATTATCAACTAAGTACAATCAGTAGGAAATAAAAATCATTTTAGTTGAACAGTAGTTTTTGAAGACCAGGAAATGGGGAATTTAATGGCAAGCATGGTTCTGCAAGAGATATTTTAGAGTTCATTTGGGTGGTACACATACAACCGGAGGAAGAAAAAGAGTAAGAGAAAGGAAAGGATGTTGGAAGAGAAGTGACAGATGATTTTTAAAATCTTTATTGTAATGTATGCTTTGTTTTAGGTGAAAGCTCGTTTGATAAAGATGGGCCATCTTAATTCAATGAACATCTTTCTTAGGCAAGAAATTGACCGAATGCAAAGGGTCATCTCAATACTGCGCAGTAGCCTGAATGATCTAAAATTGGCCATCGAAGGAACGATCATTATGAGTGAGGTGGGCTGCCATCATCTCAAGAGTCATTTTCCCCTTTTGTTGATTTTTATTATGCACACCCTTTTACCTTATCTTCTGCAGAACTTGAGAGATGCTCTGGACAACATGTATGATGCTCGTATACCTCAGCTTTGGAAGCGAGTGTCCTGGGATTCATCCACCCTGGGCTTCTGGTTTACTGAACTTTTGGAAAGAAATGCTCAGTTTTCTACATGGATATTCGAAGGGCGGCCCAATGTGTTTTGGATGACTGGTTTCTTTAACCCTCAAGGTATATAGTCATAGGAGAGTAGGCAAATTTGGCATATGTGTGTCATGGTGCAGTAGCATTGTGTGATAAATGTGTACTAGATAATACACAGTGGAGATGCAGCTTGCCAGGTACTAGATATGAGCTTTCAGAAGGAGGAGTGCACAGGTGATCCTTCTGTATTTGTTTCACAAAGTTAAGCTGAAATTCTTTATACCATATTGCTTCTACAATAGGAGGGGTGGGCACAGCCTTCCCTCTTTCTCTTCACTTATTGCAGCAAAAAACCAGTCCATGGTTAGCACACATGAGTTTTTTAAAATGTTTTGCCCAAATCTTACTTTAAAAATATATGTTATAAAATGAAGTACTTTAGTTTACCTCCTTATTGATTTTTTTTAACAATTATAGAATTTCTTTCATCAGGTGTGTTCATGGCAGTTTTTTCTATCACCAAAGCATCCATAATCCTTTACCATAATCTGTTGTGCTCCCCCATGTTGCCATGAATGACATGGATTTATCTTTTTGATTGTTGAGTAGTATTCCTCTGTGTATATATACCCTATCTTCTTCATCCACTCTTCTGCTTCTAGGCAATCAGTTTCGATATCTTGACTATTGTAAATAGTGCTGCAATGAACATAGTAGTGCAGGTTTCCTTCTAAATTCCTGTTTTTTGTGTTCTTTGGATAGATTCTTAGTAGTAGAATTGCTGGGTTGCATGGCAGATACATTTTTAGTCTTTTGAGAAACCACATGGGCTGGGTCGGTCTGCATTCTTACCAACAGAGTAAGAGGGCTCCTTTTCCTTCCAGCACTTCTTTACTTCTTTCTGTGTGTTTTGTTTGTTTGTTTTCATTTTTTTACTATGGACCATTCTCACAAGTGTGGTGTTTCATTGTTGAAACCTTACTTTTTAAATGTTTATGATAATGACAAAAATGAAGCACTGAAATTGGCAAAAAAAAATTTTTTTCCCCCTAGGGTTCAGAAAATTAGACTGATTTCAAAAATGGCCATGTGGCAAAAGTTTTACTCAGTTAACTTCAGGAAGCTGTCCTTCACCTCAGGATTTGTTTTTTTTTGCTTTTCTGAGTGTGCTGTAATTTAGCTTCATTTATTCCTTTATTCTAGAAATATTTAGAGTGAATTACTAACAATATGTCATAGAGTTCATAACAGAAATACAACTACTTTTTGTCTTACCATAATGGATAGTTTTTCTTTAAGAAAGCCATGGTCAAAACGAAGGAATGTTGGAAGTGCAATCCCTTATAGCTCCATTTGTAGTACAATTTAAGTAGCATTTGTAGTACACTTAAAGATTTAGGATGTATTATTGCTGCTCAATGTGCTTTAATCTCAAAATAATGTTGACTAAAGGTAGTCAAACAGAAAACATTGCAATATATATAGACTGTGTAATTATAATGTGTACAGACTATGATTCCATTTACACAAAGCATAAAGACAAGTCAAAATTGGAGTTAAGTACCAAGAAATGATGTTTAGTCTGAGGAGGAGTGCAATGATTACAAAAGGTCACGGGGTAGGGATGGGAGCTGAGCAGGGCAGGAATTCTGGAATGTTCCATCTCTTAATCTTTATTTTGGGTATGGGACTGTTATTCCCTTGGTGAAAATTCATAGAGCCATATATGCAATGTGTGTGCTTTTCTTTGTAGTGATAATACCTCATAAATATACTTTAAAATAACACACTGAATTGTTCTCTGCCTATGAACATTCATTTGTTTCCTGTGTTTTCAACGACTTAAAATTTTCTAAATTTAAACCATTCACCTTGATGGTTTTTATGACCATAGGCCAAGTCATCTAGTGTATTGTATGTCAATAGACTATAGATTTGAAAAGAACCACCCTCCTGACTTTTCTTTAATTTTTCTTCCGGAATCTTCATTGACTTTGGGAAGGAAATATTTTTATTATGGTTTTCAGATTTTGCGTGTCTACTTACAGATCTCTTCTTCCTTATTAGCCCTCAATTTGAGTAAGTTGTCACCAGGTAATTCGTGGCTGGGAGCCTAAAGAAATAGCATTTAACTTAATTAGGAATGCTTAACCACCTTCCATTTGCCAGCCCCCTCTCCTAGGTGCTTTCAATAGAGAGAGATTTGAGGCCTGATTCCTGCCCTAAAGGAGCCGGTAATCTGGTTGATCGGACAGACACATCAGCAACTTGAGCTGTAATGTGATAAGTGCTCCACCAGAGTGAGAACTAAGTGCCACACTAATACAGACAACAGAGACATGAATTCAGCTGAGGCAGGGGCAGGCTGGAGAGAGCTGCCGACTGGAAGCAGTAAGGAGAATTTGCAGAGACTTAAAACAAACTTTCCAGGCAGAGGCCTGAGCAAAGACAAGGCAAGTCTAGGAACAGGAGACTAGTATGGCTAGAACTTGAGAAGCAGAGTGGGGTGGGGTATGGAGCAAGGCTGTCGCTTGAAGTCTTCCAAGGGAGTTTGAACTGTGTCATCAAGGCAATGGGAATCACCAATGATGGTGATGCTCCCAAGGAAAAAAGTGAAGATCAGCCTGGAACATGGAGGTCCAGGGCAGATTCTGATAAGACCCAGGGAACCTTGGAATTAATCAGAGCGGGGGGGGGGGCAAATTGGATGGAATACTTCAATGGGGACCTTTGTGAGGAGTGACAGTGGTTGGGCTGCAAGTAATGGAGACAGTTTCTCCATTGGGAGGAAAGGCAAGGAGCTCTCGATTATCCAGTAGAGCTGGTAGACCAGCTCCATCCAGGTGTTGTTCCATCAAGGTGTTGGCAGAATTGGAGTTCAAGAGAATTGGAGTTCAAGGACCAGCAGTTATTTTAAATGTGAGGTGATACTCTTGATAGTCAAGAACCAATGGAGTGGAGTCAGTTCACCCCTGACTTTCTGTCGACGCGGGTGCCTAAGTCATAAGTCATATGACATATATCACAGCATAGAATTCCTTTTAATGATTTGTTTTCTCATTCAACTTGCGATTTAACATAGCAAAGTATTAGTATGAACTAATCTTTGAACGTTACTTTCGTTAAACAGTGTTACAAGCCAGAGCAATAATTAAGGATATACAGATACCCATTTCAGTAAACTTCTTATCTTATTAGTGATACTAATCCTTTCTCTTTTCAAGTCAAACTTAGATTTTTTTCTCACTGCTCATCATATCTTAGAAAGTCCTGGCTCACCCTTTTATACCCAAGTGTAGAGAGAGAAGCACATCCCTGCCTTGTTGCATGCAAGAGTAGGGATCAGCTTTCCTTGCACACCAAACACTTCTCTGCTTCCTTTTCCTTCTCGTGATATGACAGGCAGGTGACTGTCTGTTCCATGTCCCTGGTCAGGTTTGGAAAGTATAAAGATGGCAGTGAGCCCACGCGCGTTCAGAGGCAGTGAGTGAGCAGATAAAACCCTTTCCAAATGAAGCCTCCCTAGCCATAGTTTCTCAATGTGAATGTATCTCCCATTTGATGAAATACTTTTTTTCCTTTGGCTCAAAACATTTAAGGAAAGTTTTTTAATTGAAAAACAAACACATGACTATAATATGTTGAAGTAAAGAGACTATACTTTCATCACAAGTGAGTATGGGCAGGGCTGGGCATGGTGGCGTATACCTGTAAGCAGCAGCCTAGGAAGCCACGGCCAGGGCCAGGGATCGCGGTTGGAGTCCCGCTGGGGGCACGGAGCAAGACCTAGTTCCAAAAAAATATAGCTGGGCGTGGTGGCGCAGGCCTGTAATCCCAGCTACCTGGGAAGCTGAGGCTGGGAATTGCTTGAGTCTGTGGTACCCCGGGCAACGTGAGCCTGCGATTCCATGGACAAAAATAGCAAGACCTAGTCTCAAAAAAAAAATGAATGTATGGGCAAACTTATCCAGACTGTCAGATGTTTGAAAGTATCTGATCTCTGATCATTTGTTATGTTCCTTTACTTCTATAGCTTCTGATACTATCTGGTGTGTATTTCTCATCATCTCTGGGATGACTCCTCAGGCTGAGGGAACTATGAGGTTCACACTGCTGCAGGGATAGCCCCTATCTGCCCCCAGGTTGCCTGTGCTGGAATTC